>NW_025573351.1:0-20161 GCF_020424385.1 Procambarus clarkii
AGAGAGAGCGAGAGAGAGCGAGAGAGAGCGAGAGAGAGAGAGCGAGCGAGAGAACGAGAGAGAGCGAGAGAGAGAGAGAGAGAGAGAGAGAGAGCGAGCGAGAGAGAGAGAGAGAGAGAGAGAGCGAGAGAGAGAGCGCGAGAGAGAGAGAGCGAGCGAGAGAGCGAGCGAGAGAGCGAGCGAGAGAGCGAGCGAGAGAGCGAGCGAGAGAGCGAGCGAGAGAGCGAGCAAGAGAGCGAGCGAGAGAGCGAGAGAGAGAGCGAGCGAGAGAGCGAGAGAGAGAGCGAGCGATAGAGCGAGAGAGAGAGCGAGCGATAGAGCGAGAGAGAGAGCGAGCGATAGAGCGAGAGAGAGAGCGAGCGAGAGAGAGAGATATAGAGAGAGAGATCAGCGTAGGAATTGTTTGGTTGAAAGAAAGAAATGATGTATGGCTTTAATCTGCAGGAAAATGGCTTATAAATTTAAAGAAATGGTCTGAGGATAGCGTAAGATATCACCAGCTGATTGGTTGCTCCTCTTCTCTTGTATTTTAGCCATTCCGTGTTCGTTTTCTCTGCGTTCAAGTCTTCAGTGGGACGCCTTACACTGTGGTTCCATCAGGCTGTTCCAGAGACCATCGTCTTCACTGGCCGGGAACCTAGTCTCCAGGTTGGTGGTTTGATTAACCAGGCTGTTAGAAGCAATTGCTCGCAGGCTGACTTATGAATCACAGCCCGGTTGATCAGGTATCTTTGACGATGCACCCAAGGTCTCTTATGAACACTGTGGTCGGCAAGTTGTGCCCCTTATGTTCAGAGAGATAATGTTCAAAAGTCTTGTGGGCTGATAGCTGAGTGGATAGCGCTCGGGGTTCGTAGTCCTAAGGTTGTGGGTTTGATCCCCGGTAAAGGCAGAAACAAATGGGAAGAGTTTCTTTCACCCTTATGCACCTGTTCACCTAGCAATAAATAGGTACCTGGGAGTTAGACAGCTGCTACAGGCTGCTTCCTGGGGGGGGGGGGGTTACAAAAAAAAACACCGCGGGGACGCTATGCCCCAAAATCATCAAGATAACCTCAAGATAACCTTAATGTTGATAGCATTGCCTTTCAGTGCATCTATTGCAGTTGTTTTGCACTTCCTGCCATGCCTCCTGGTCTCAGGAGCTATTATTTTAGTGCACAAATGTGAATCCAGTCCCTCCAATATTGTCCAAGATTAAATTACTGCAGCTCTCTCCTGCCTGGGCTCTAGAGAACCCAGATTTAAAAACTATAAGCGGTCAAAGGAATTGATAGGTTTTCCCAGAGTAAATCTGAGTGGTAAAATATCTCTTTACGTTCTCCGGGTCAGAAATTTATTAATTTTGTTGCATACATCTATCATCGTCTCATGACTCATAGTTTTTTTGTCATTAACATGCTCCTTTCTTCCAACACGTATTCCTTTCTTTTTTCCGAGACTTCCCATCTTCATTTCCTTTCATCTTCGTTCATTCTTCTCTTCCTATTCCCATTTATCCTACTCACTCCCCATCTTGTCCCTGTCTCTTCAAATTTGTTCAGCCTTCACCTCTCCTGATCTTTCATAACTACTAGTACTATAATCTTTTCTCCTTCTCTTGTTTCCTCCTCTTCCTTGCCATCTCCGGGTGATGCTCATTCTCCTTTTTGAGTGTGTGTTATGTCTCATTTACATACGTTCTCTTTTCAGACATTTGTTTTTCCCTTCTCACCATGTTCATTATACAGATCAACAGAGAAACAGACCTATAGACCGGAGGATGTGAGGGAGAATGCGAGGGGGGGGGGGGGGGGGGGTTGTGAGGGAGAATGCGAGGTGGGTGGGGGGGGGGGGGGGGTTGTGAGGGAGCATGTGAGGTGGGAGTGTGAGGAAGGGGTGTGAGGGAGAGGGTGTGAGGGAGTGGATGGCTGGAAGAGAGAGGAGGAAGAATGAGAAAATAGGAAGCATTGAAAGTAATTAAGAACAATAAAAGAGGAAACGAAGGAAGAATGAAAGAAAAATTAAGACGAGATGAAAAAAGGGTGAGGAGATGCTAAATAAATAACAGGCACTTCAAAATTATTAAGCAAACGTCGAAATGAGAGTTGGCATTATAAATGAAGAAAAAGAAAAGCTCCGAAGAATGAAGTAGGAGAGAGGAGGCAAGTAACCAGGGCTAGAAGAGGCAGGTAACGAGTCTAGGGTTATAGGGGTCAGAAAAGGGAATCAAAGATCATCAGAAATGAAAATGGTCGAAATGTGAAAATAAAAAAGGTTGGAGAGTGGAAATAAGGGAGATTGAGAAGCGTATTAAAAAAGAATTGGAAGAAGGCTTCAAGGAAGGTCATGTGGAACTTAAATATTGGATTAGGTACAGAGTCAATTCTCATATTCGAATTGATACGGAATCAAATGCACATTGTTATATACAGACTTTCCCAAAAGTTGGACACATTGATTCTCTCACTCACTCTTATTTCTTCTCTCTCTCTCTCTCTCTCTCTCTCTCTCATCTCTCTCTCCTTTCTTCTCTATCCTTTCTTCTCCCTCCTCCTTTCGTCTCTCTTTCCTCTTCTCCTTGCTCAGCATCTCTAGTCCTCATCTCCTCACAATGCACATCACGGAGGTAGTTATAAAGCAGGCAGGAATGGCGCCTTAACTTTGCCTCCTCCTTTCTCTTCTTTCTCTCACAGCACAACACAAAATCTCTCATGAGCCGCTTTTTTAATTAAACCTCATGACTCCTTTTGTCTAACCCCCGCACCCTTTATTTCCACACAACAGCACCTCCAAAACCCCCGTCCTCCCACTCTTTTCACCAGTCCTCTTGGAGCGCTTTTGGACGGGATACGAGTATTTTTTGGATTATCTGCAATATTTAACCTAAAAAATGTTTTAAAGAGTCATTGTGTTATGTTTTATGCCCAGTTACGCATATATGCGTATGAGATGACTAATGATATCCAGATAGCAATCTTAATCTCTCTCTCTCTCTCCTTTGTCTCCAGAGAGAAAGCAGTAGACTTATGATGACATAGAGGAAGGAATCGAACATAATTTAGACCACAAGAACGCCAGAGAATTCCTGGGCAACAGTCTCTCCATAGTCACCAACCTGGGCTCAACAGCCCAGAAGAGCAGGGAGATGTCTGTCAATGAGAAGGGGGATGTTCTACACAAGAGAGACCGCTGGCACCGCCGCTCAGAGAACGATAAATATTCGAAATACATGATTAAAGCTTTCAGAAAATTACGTGCTTTAAAAGTCACAAAAAACAAGTATGACTGGGAACATTAAACCCAATCCACACACACACGTGTGTCTTTGGTTATTTAGTTTAATGCTTAAAGCAATCATGATATTTTCAAGCTAGGACCTAATCTTTCCAATAGAGCCGAGAGCTCTAACGAGGCACCCTTTCAAGACAGACTCGCTGGAACGATGGTGACGCTGAAAGCATCTAAGCTACTGAAGGAAGCCACGGAATAACTGTGCAGATCACATGTTATAATATTCAACTCTTAACTAGAAAAGTGTGTTACCAGAATGTTGGAAGATGGCTAATGTACTGACAATATGCATGGAAAGTAATAGATTCGAGCCACATAGGTTTCAGTTATGTTTATATAGTAACTTCTGTGTAAGTTACTATGTAAATTAATCCGAAGTAGTTATGTAGTAAAAACTCATATTACATAAATAAAACTCCAAGCACCATCATGAATTTAGCGGCGGAAAAGCCTGTTTAAACTTACTTTTTGAAATTACAATAACACGATAGAAATCGTAAAGAAAAAAAAGGTTAACTAAGCTGCACATTCCTGGACTGACAGAGGGCATTAGGCACCGTCCCACTCAAAGAGTGGGACGGTGCTCATAAAAGCACTTAATTCTAATACCTTGAGAGTAGCCTGGTATATCTTAAAAATAAAGATGTGAGAAAGAAATTCTCTCTCAGGAAGAGCAGAGGGTTACAGCCGGGTAAGAAATATCTGAGTTTAGTTTGCCATTATAATAATCTGATCAGATAATAAAACGAAACAAAACCAATTAACAATAGGGAAGGATTGTGATATCTTGCAAAAAGGAGTTTAACACTTCAGACATGGTCTGGTATATAGCTACTAATCATCTCTAACCCAACCAAATACAATTTTATTAATAACTAAATAGGACTGAGCAAATCCGAATTACAGTATAGACTAAAGGGAAGATCGATGCATGAAATGGAGAGACACGGGGAAAACTTAAGTATTTTTAATATTAGTGGCCAACATTGGTAGAATAACGAGAGCGCCAGGATCCCAAAAGTTCGTGGGACCTTTAAGAATTAAACAAAAATTTCAAAAAATCCAGGTCCTATACGCACAACCAATGTCAGACGCCTGTTTTAACATACAGCTCTGGCACTGAACTCCACCTGAAGTAATACAAAGCTTAGCATGTCTCGGTTCTGGGCGGAGAAGCTTGATCTGTGAGTTATGACTGAGAAAGCTGGACTTCATCACTCTAAAGGAGAGAAGGAAGAGAGAGGACATGAGAGCGATATATAAAAGTTTTTGAAGATATTTTGAAAAGTTACCGAAAAAACTGTTGAATACTTGGCACACCAGAACAAGAGTATAGATGGAAGCTAAAAACCACAAATGAAGAACTTCACTACTAAAGTTATCAACAAGTGGAAAGAGTTAAAGAATAAGTGCTTGAAACGAACGCCAAACACAGATTTCCAGTAATTATAAGATAGACGAGAGATACGAATCGTGTTTAGGAGCGAATTCTCAACCTCGCCAGCACGCACAAGCGCGCGCACGTACACACACGCACACAGGAAGTGATGTGGTGGAGGCTGACTCCATACACAGTTTCAAGTGTAGATATGATAGAGCCCAATAAGCTCAGGAACCTGTACACCTGTTGATTGACGGTTGAGAGGCGGGACCAAAGAGCCAGAGCTCAACCCTCGCAAGCACAATTAGGAGAGTACAAGTAGGTGAATTAGGCGAGTACGTACACACACACACGTACACACACACACACACACACACACACACACACACACACACAGTAACTTAAAGGCAGAAAAATAGACAAAAAGAATGAGAGACAAGGAAACCCAAACTGACAGACCATCATCTTGAGGAATTCTCCCACATCGTCAGCTCACTCTGTGACTCTTGGACGGGAAGAATAAACTGAACGAGGCGCCATTAAAGCATCACATTACCGAGCTAAAAGCACCTTTTCCACCTTTCTCTTCACCGATTTATAATGGGCATTATGGAGTCTTATAATAGGTAAACATATTGCCTATTTATTATCTTCCTCAAAAGACTTTATCCTTAGGCTTTTAAAACACTAATACTATGCAAATAGGGATTTTCAGCCGTGTAATATGATATGCTAAACCATATTTTAAGAGATTCCAATTATTCAATATATTGACGTCCCTTGTCAAGTCGCGCTTGGCTAGCAAGTCTTTGTTCAAAACGTAATGTAATTATGAGGAAAAAGTGCTAATCCAGTATGACAACACAGCCCTCGGAGAGGATGTGTTGGCTAGGAGCCGGGATACGAGGACAAGGAGCTGGGATACGAGGACAAGGAGCCGTGATACGAGGACAAGGAGCCGGGATACGAGGACAAGGAGCCGTGATACGAGGACAAGGAGCCGGGATACGAGGACAAAGGGCTGAGGTATGAGGACAAGGAGCTGAGGTATGAGGACAATCAGCTGAGGTATGAGGACAATCAGCTGAGGTATGAGGACAATCAGCTGAGGTATGAGAACAAGGAGCTGAGGTATGAGCTTATGAGATGGATGGATAGACGAGTAGTAAGGCAGGATAGTAAGGAAGGAGAGTAAAACAGTATAGTATGGAAGAGAAAGTAATGACACAAACTGTCCTTGTATGATCATTATTTTCATCCAAACAAAGGTTGATCAATACACATGTTTTGTTTTGGTGTTCGATCCTAACACCATCTGGAGGTGTTTTTTTTTTTAATTAAGTCCTTCATAACCACTTGCTAACCCTCCAGCACGTATACCTTAGTCCTATATAATCCAGAACAGCAGTATGCTTCATTTTATACATCGAAATATAACAGACTTTTCAGTATATATATATATAATATATATATATATATATATATATATATATATATATATATATATATATATATATATAATCATAAGTATACAACATACAGTAGTATACTGAATAGAATTAAATAATTTGCATTTCTGAAATTAAAAAAAAACTAATTGGAAAACATACTTGAAAGGTTTTGATACAAGAAATTAATCCAGATATCAGTTGGTATAATTATAGATGCTTTATGTCGTATTTGTCGTGTAAATGTAATGATTTAAACTGAACCTCTCATTTCCTAGTAAAACTTAATCGAGGTACAAGTCTAGGGTGAACAACTGTGTGTTAACATGGTAGTGGAAGGCCTTTTGCTCGGTACCTTTACGACGCAGTCAAGGAGGAGAGGCTGAGCTGGGAGATGAAGCAGGATGATTTTGTCACCTGTGATATTTTTGTTTCATACGGGAAAGAAGGAATGAAAGAAATAGGAGGTGGGATCGTGGAAGGGGTGCAGTCAGCTCGCTCGCTCTCTCTCACACACACACACACACACACACACACACACACACACACACACACACACACACACACACACGAGGTGCTGAGTTTTCAAGCACTTCTGCGTAGCTCCTATTAATTAAGTCCCAGCTTCCCTCATCCGTAGCCTCTAGCTGCTTTACCTTTTTGTACCACTCGGATCTTCTCTTTGTCCGTGGCTCGGAGCTTTTATTCCTCTCCTGTCCGTAACCACCAGTGCCGTCCCCTCTCCAGTCCAGAGCAGCCCTCCTCCTCTCACCCTCCCGTAGCAGTTATCCCCCCTCCTCTCTCGCCCTCCCCTCACTCAACTCTCTCCCCTCACAAAGAGGTACTCAAAAATAGCCGACTAGCAGCAAAATTAGAACATTCCTCGCCGGTTTCAGCACCTCCATTTACATATTTATCACCATTGGTTTTATTATGTATTCAGGACAAGCAAAGATTCCCGGGCATTTATTTGCAGCAGTAAATAACCCTCACAGCAGCTACTCCCACATAGCCATTACAAAGGCTGTGTTTACCTCAGTATTATTGTACACACCATTCAAGTGCAGCAAGGTTATCTCGTATCAGATTGAACCCGGCTAAATCGTACATCAATGAGGATTATCAGATGGTTTACATTATATATTTTATATATATATATATATATATATATATATATATATATAAGTTTGTGAGGGTACCACCTCTGGTGCCAATGTGGGGACCCATAGCCTCGGAGAAGAAAATAAAAAGTATTCAGAGGAGACCTTGTGGTTTCTCACTGAACACTAATATTATCTTCTCCTACCACCCCCATTCTTTTGTATGTACACATATTTGTTTTATTTGAACTTTTTTACAAAAAAAGGAGTTAAACATAGGGTACAAAGATGGATCTCATAGGTTGTCGAGTTCCTCCAGCTCATCAGATGGCGGGCAGGAACCCTGAATGCAGTGCGCATTTCCCCTCTGTATCGCCACGCTGAGGCGCAGGAAAAGGAAGCTGGCAGCTCTTCGGTCCCTTGTTGTTTCAATGAGCCTAGAACCCAGTTCCTTCAAAAGACTGGTAGCACTTTTACCCCAGGCGCCGAGTGTCTCAGAAGCAATGGGGACAAAATTGTAGTGGTGATCCAGTTCTCTGTACTTACGGGATTTGGCTGCTTCCCTGTGGGTGGCAGCGCCACCTGGTTGTACAACACTGAGGTTAATGTAGGTGTTAGCCAGGGTTGATACGCACGTGTAGTCCCATACTAACTGCTTGCCATTCTTTCAGGGGTTCACTGTGATACCATCTGGGCGACCAATAAGAGCATCAGAGTTATGGGGCGTTAGGTAATGGGGCTCTCTCTTAGCTGGGCATCCAGGTGTGGTGAGGCTCCTCTTGATGATGTCGTTAACTTCACTGTGCCTCGAGTGCCATCCACCTGTGCTTTGGCAGAGTAGGCCATGGTGGCCGTACCTGTCGGCCTCCACCTCGCCGCAAATACACCTATATCTGGTGTGGATTGGGGCAGCAAGGCGGAGGGCCACAGCAATTCGGAGGGCGTGTGGTGAGAGACGTGTGCCAGTTGCCGACATCGGGGTTGCTAACAGGAAATCCCCTGCATGTGGGGCTGCTACTGCTGTGAGGCGAGCAATATCGTGTTGTGTTGTTGCAGCACCCAGGCACTCTGCAGCAACTTGGTCTACAATGGGGCCATCCCAGCTGGATTACTTGTGGGCTTTTGGGGATGGTGGTTAAGGTGATGGTCCTGCACGAGAGGCCCACTCTGTGGCACAGCGTGTAAAATTGGGATCATGTACACCTGCCAGCTGATGTAAGTAGGCAGGTAGAATTTCCTTCACAAGGTCGTCGGATGACGATAAGGAGGACAGGAAGGCTGGAACAGCGATTTGTGTTGCTGTTCGAACTCCGAGGCCCCCCAAAGTCATACGGGAAGAGAGGCTTGTTTACACTGTAGGTCATCAAGAGAGAGGTTAGGGGCTTTTTCATGCATTGATTTCAGTAACCGGTCATACTCACCTAGTTTTTGGCTACTGTAAGATGGTGAACACCTCAGAAAGTAGGTTAACCTGGGGAGGTACAGACATCTGGTGATGAGGTAGAGTGCATCATGATCATCAATATCCTTAATCCTCCCATCCATCCTCTTAAGGTCGGCGATTTTCTTATCAAGGACCTCATCGATGGCTTTCAACCCCAGGGGAGCTCCTAGGAGTGTGCAGTCTTCAGGTTTAGTTTTATGGATATTTAGCAGAAGACCCTCTATTCTCTCTACGATGCCCTGGTTGGAACATATTATTTCACATTTAGAAGGGTTCAGGGTGAGGCCTAAAACTGCACCTTGCTCCTGGATTTTTCTGATGTCCTCCAGGAGGGAGTCTTGGGAACCAGCTAGGGTACCATCATCCAAGAACCAGATGTTAAGCTCGCTGGACAGGACCTCTGTGACTTGTTTGATGACTAAGCAGAAAAGGAGAGGAGCAAGGGGGTCACCCTGTTGGACGCCTTCTCGCGAGTCAATTTCATGTTCGCCAAAAAGTAGCTTAAGGTCCATACTGTAGCATGAATGTACAAAAGGGTAGAGGGAATGAATTTTGGAGAATTGATTTTTGATTTACCTCCAACAGTGAAGCGTAATGTACGAAAGATTGAGAAAATTTGTGTTAGAATTATTAATCTTACTTTTTCGGTCATATTTAATAATATATGTCTACAGGAAAGACTGCTACCAAAATATACTTATATATATATATATATGTATATATATGTAAATATATGTATATATATGTATATATATATATATATATATATATATATATATATATATAATATATTATGTATATGTATATATATGTATATATATATATATATGTATATATGTATATGTATATATATGTATATGTATATATATGTATATGTATATATATGTATATGTATATATATGTATATGTATATATTCATATATATACATATACATATATATATATATATATATATATATATATATATATATATATATATATATATATTATGTATATGTATATATATGAATATATACATATACATATATATACATATACATATATATACATATACATATATATACATATACATATATATACATATACATATATACATATTATATATATATATATATACATATATATACATATACATAATATATTATATATATATATATATATATATATATATATATATATATATATATACATATATATATATACATATATATACATATATTTACATATATATACATATATATATATATATAAGTATATTTTGGTAGCAGTCTTTCCTGTAGACATATATTATTAAATATGACCGAAAAAGTAAGATTAATAATTCTAACACAAATTTTCTCAATCTTTCGTACATTACGCTTCACTGTTGGAGGTAAATCAAAAATCAATTCTCCAAAATTCATTTTTATTTCTAGTCTGACGCGACACGGGCGCGTTTCGTAAAACTTATTACATTTTCAAAGACTTTAGTTCACAAATACACAACTGATTAGAACTTACGTATCTCCGATTTTATATCTACATTTGAGTGAGGTGGGAGGGGTGATGTGGCATTAACACAAGACAGAACAAGAGGGGATATTAATAGGGTATTAAAAGTATCAACACAAGACAGAACACAAACAATGGGTATTGAATAGAAGTGTTTGTAGAAAGCCTATTGGTCCATATTTCTTGATGCTTCTATATTGGAGCGGAGTCTTGAGGTGGGTAGAATATAGTTGTGCAATAATTGGCTGTTGATTGCTGGTGTTGACTTCTTGATGTGTAGTGCCTCGCAAACGTCAAGCCGCCTGCTATCGCTGTATCTATCGATGATTTCTGTGTTGTTTACTAGGATTTCTCTGGCGATGGTTTGGTTGTGGGAAGAGATTATATGTTCCTTAATGGAGCCCTGTTGCTTATGCATCGTTAAACGCCTAGAAAGAGATGTTGTTGTCTTGCCTATATACTGGGTTTTTTGGAGCTTACAGTCCCCAAGTGGGCATTTGAAGGCATAGACGACGTTAGTCTCTTTTAAAGCGTTCTGTTTTGTGTCTGGAGAGTTTCTCATGAGTAGGCTGGCCGTTTTTCTGGTTTTATAGTAAATCGTCAGTTGTATCCTCTGATTTTTGTCTGTAGGGATAACGTTTCTATTAACAATATCTTTCAGGACCCTTTCCTCATAAAACGGAGGAAAGGGTCCTGAAAGATATTGTTAATAGAAACGTAGACTTTCTTTGACTGCTACCCAGACAGCCAGGGTTCCATGCCCCTTGTCGGTTCTAAGGGGCATATATATATAATATTTATATATATATACATATATATACACATATATATATATATACATATATATACACACATATATACATATATATACACATATATATACATATATATATATATATATATATATATTATATATATATATGCCCCTTAGAACCGACAAGGGGCATGGAACCCTGGCTGTCTGGGTAGCAGTCAAGGAAAGTCGAAAATTCCAGTTTTTCAGCTAGATGCTCCTTCTGGAAACTTTCCTTATTAAGACTACTCAGTAGCTCGCTCGGTAGAGCTTCGGCCTTACACACGTGGGGTCCACGGTTCGAGTCTTTGAACCCCGGTGAATGGAATGTTTATTTGATTGTTGATGACAATTTATACCTAATGATCTTGGCAATTAATGTTGCAAGGAATTACCAGTGTACTTTACAAACCGATTAAGCCAATAACTTAATTGTATTTTATTGTCAACTTTGCAATAAATTATGAAAGATCAGTTTCATTAAAATATTTTTCTATTCAAATACCTAGCAATAACGTCCATCAACTTTGAATGGTCGGTAGTGCGTTCTTGCAAGCTCAGCGTTCAACTTTCGAAGAAGCAAGTTGTTAAGCACTGTTTCTCATCTCCAAGTTGTTATCTATATAGTCGTAATGGCTTGGCGCTTTTCCCCTCGTAATTCCCTCCCTTCCCTCCAAGCTGATATCCTCCCGTCATTAACCTTTCCGTGGGACATTTAATCACATTTAGTGCTTTCTCCAGATATTTAAATTACCTTTCATCGTCAAGAGACGAGTGTGAAGCACCCTCATAATTGAAATGTTTGGACTCGGATCTTTTAATGCGAGTATTCCACCAAGATCATGGCGAGCTATGCCCATCGCCCCCAGGACACCTCGTGTCAACACCAGAGGTCACCTGAACCCTATCTGAACCCTACCTGAACCCTACCTGAATCCTACCTGAACAGACACT
This sequence comes from Procambarus clarkii, assembly GCF_020424385.1. Classification (NCBI taxonomy): domain Eukaryota; kingdom Metazoa; phylum Arthropoda; class Malacostraca; order Decapoda; family Cambaridae; genus Procambarus; species Procambarus clarkii. The sequence goes on from NW_025573351.1 coordinate 11,885, forward strand.
TCAGTTATTCCTTCCCCCAGGTACCCGGAAGCTCTTCCGAAAGCCACTTTGACCCACTCCAAAAACAAACGGTGAACTTCATCACTCGTGTTCAACCACATGACCTCCGGCGCTGCCTGGCAAACGAGAAAAAACTAAATTCCAACAAAACGGTGTTTGAGAAATACTTCCGGCAGACTTTCAGTCCTTTAGAAGAGAGCATATTTCTTATGGGCCAGACCTTAGATATTTTACTGGCATTTCTGACCTTCCATAATATTTTTCCTGCATTTCAGATCTTCCATTGTGATATTTTTTCTGCATTTCAGATTTTACGTAGTGAAATATTACTCTACATCACTAGGGTCATTCAGTGTGAAATATTTCCCGTTTAATTTTCGGTCTAGCAGGGTAAAATATACCCCCCTTCTTGTATTATTTCGAACCATACATAGTAAAAATTACAATTTTCATTATCTCTATGATATGATCTTCATGAGCCAGGTTCTCTATTTAAAACTTCATAATATATATAATATACATATATGTCGTACCTAGTAGCCAGAACGCACTTCTCAGCCTACTATGCAAGGCCCGATTTGCCTAATAAGCCAAGTTTTCCTGAATTAATATATTTTCTCTATTTTTTTCTTATGAAATGATAAAGCTACCCATTTCATTATGTATGAGGTAAATTTTTTTTATTGGAGTTAAAATTAACGTAAATATATGACCGAACCTAACCAACCCTACCTAACCTAACCTATCTTTATAGGTTAGGTTAGGTAGCGGAAAAAGTTAGGTTAGGTTAGATAGGTTAGGTAGTCGAAAAACAATTCATGAAAACTTGGCTTATTAGGCAAATCAGGCCTTGCATAGTAGGCTGAGAAGTGCGTTCTGGCTACTAGGTACGACATTATATATATATATATATATATATATATATATATATATATATATATATATATATATAATGTATGTATGTTGTACCTAGTAGCCAGAACACGGTTCTTGGCCTACTATGCAAGGCCCGATTTGCCTAATAAGCCAAGTTTCCAGAATTTCAATATTTTTCTCATTTTTTTCTTATGAAATGATAAAGCTATTCATTTCATTATGCATGAGCTAATTTTTTTTAAATTTACGTTAAAACTAACGTAGATATATGACCGAACCTAACCAACCCTACCTAACCTTAACCTAAACTAAACTAATAACTAAATCAATTATTTATGTTCATAATATAATAATAATATTGAAAATAAACCAATAGGAAACAATATATTGAAAATAAAGAAAATCACTCGGCCTATTAGGCAAATCGGGCCTTGCATAGTAGGCCGCGAATTTCGTTCTGGCTACTAGGTACGACATATATTGCCGATCAGGATGCCAACCATTGAATTAGCACCCGAGACAATCAGGACACCAGTCAATACATTAGCACCTCAGCCAATCAGGGCACCAACCACATTATTAGTATTTTATGATCCATTCAGGATCTCAAGCAATTAAATTAGTTTTTAATAAACCAATCAGGACCTTAACAATTACAACAGTACTCACTGAACCAATCGCAACCCAGAAACGCTAAGCTAACAATTCCTGCTCCTAAAACATCAACATCTAACATTAGAAGTATACAGTGATAAATATAACAAGTAGGTACACCTTTTAATGGCGGTATATATATCGAACAAATCCCAAAGCGTTTTGAATATTTTCAGTTTCACAGCGAGCCTGGGGGAAGGGGCGACATTCTTGGCTGAGCAGCGCATTTCTGAAAACTTTGCAGTAAGCAAGTGGCAGAGTTGAACATTACAAACTTCTTAAGATGTCGTAAAGTCGTGAAAGCTTAAGATGTGATCTACTCTGGCTGGCTGGCTACATCCATCGTTTTATTTTAAACAAATAAGTTTTTTCTTTTAGAGAGTATGAATATTTACTCTGGTACACTTTTGACATAAGGTGGGAGGGGTGAGAGGAAGGGGAGTGGTAGGAGAGGAAGGGGAGTGGTAGGAGAGGAGGGGGAATAGTGGTGGAAGGCAAAGGGGGATAGTGGTGGAAGGGAAAGTACTTCCTAACAGTACCTACCTAACAGTGTCTACTGGGAGAGTAAGGTTTAGCTATGAATGCCCCACACCTTCTGGTATTGCGTTATCCCTTGCGTTACAAATCTACTATTTTGACGATCAATTTCATCGTCGAATCAGGTCTTAAAGTTGTGGATGGAGGTGGCTTCCGCAACTACTACTTTCAGTCCATTCCTCTTGTTGACTGCCCGTTCAGATTACGAGTTTTTCCATGCGGTTCTTCTGCTCGTTTGGGTCGTAAGATTCAGTTCCCGTAACCAATTCTAATAGCTCAACCCTCTTAGTTTTGACACCAATCTTGTTGGGAACCTTTGTACTTTTCAATATTGGCTTTATGCATCCCTAGATGCGGATTCCATGCCGGTGCTGCGTATCCCAGTATTGGTCAAATGTTGTGTAGATTGCCTTAAAGGAGTCGAGCTTCTGGTTCCTAAACGAGGCTCTTATATTTGCCCGCGTCCCTTTTGCTGTCTATGTTATTCTGGTGATGGTGTTGGAACACAATCCTCTCCCGAATCTATCATTATGTGTGGTGAGGCCGCCAATTCCCCGGGTGGTGTAACGGCCTTCTGGTCTCCTCCTTCCCACCTTCTTTACCTATGGCTAGTGGTGGGAGGGGGTGGGAGAGTAGTGGGAAAGGAGAGCGGTAGTTTCCTGTCTCCCACAGCACTCCCGTAGTCCCATCAACACATGAACGCTGCTGGAACAAAATCCACAAACCCCCGAAAGGAGTTTTCTGAAGTAAATAAACACTGGGGTAAAGAAAAGTGTCTTACTGGCACTAGCAGTGTAAAAACACTTTAGATACGACTTGACAATGGTCTTAGACACTTTGAAACATTTTTCCTGGAGTACAAAATTAAAAATTGGGAAAACCGCAGGAAAGTTTACTCTACCTAATCTGCGCTACGCTAAATTGCTAATATATAATCATAATAAGAGAGTTTATCTATTATCCAGATCTTGGTGGGACACTCCAGTAAGGGACGTGTACTTCTTGGCTTTGTGAGTTAAGAAGTTAAAATACTTCTGAAGAGTGAGTTAAGAAGTTAAAATACCTCTTTATGGCGTGAAAATGAGGAATTATATTGCCTCTCCATCAGCTATCAAGACCCTCTCTAGTGGCTATCTTTCTTCCCTCCCCAATGGCTATCTTGACCTCTCTCTCCGGGTTATTATGACCCTGCTTCACAGGTTATCATGCCAACTCTCCACCAACTATTTTTCTTCAAGCGTTTCCGTCGAAGGTAATTTACATATTCCTTTTGAGACGCGACCACTGTCGTCAGCATTGCAGTCTACTCTCGCGACATGTTAATAAGTATAATATTGTACATTAATAATATATTATATTATATATATAATACATATATATAATATATATATATATATATATATATATATATATATATATATATGTGTGTGTGTGTGTGTGTGTGTGTGTGTGTGTGTGTGTGTGTGTGTGTGTGTGTGTGTGTGTGTGTTTCATTGAGTATGACAGGATATTCTGTATTGATTATTTTCTTGTTTAGGGCTTCTATCCATCTGCCTAGTGTTCTAGCACCTTGGTTTAATTGAAAGAGGAGTTCTTCAAAGGTCACATGTCATATCATTATATTATAAAATAATAGGGAAGGGAGTACCACCTCTAGCTGGAAGAAGGGGACCCTTAGCCTCGGAGGAAACCCCACCCAACGCATTAGAGGGAATGTTTAGGTCCCCTTTAATATAATTTCTGTGTGCTTTTCTCCTACCACCTCCTTCATTTTTTTGTTTTTTTGCTTTATTATGTATTTAATGGTTACAAGACACATGGGTTGATACAAAAAGTGCTTAAAGGTTAAGAATCTCTTGAAAAACACAACAATGGGAAACATTGATAAATGTCAGACAGGCTCGATCACCGTTGCAAGTCAAACACTTCTTCGAATTCCTCTGAAGTTGGACTAGTGCTGAAGACGCAACAGGCATTCTCCCTTTCTGAATCGCAACACTGAGGCTCGGGAACAAGAAACCTTTTGCTCTGTGGTGTTTTGTAGCGCCGATCAATTTGTCCCCCAATTCCTTCAGGAACTTCAGTGCACATTTTCCCCACAAACCGAGGGTCTCCGAGCCGATCGGAACAAAGCTGCAGCTGTGTGCCAGACCTCTGTATTTGATAATTTTCTGCGATTCCCTAAAAGAAGCAGCGCCACCTCTTCACGTGTGCTGTACTGGAGGTAGGTACTGGCCAGTGTGGCGGCGCACGTGTAGTCCCATACCACTTGCTTACCATCCTTCCAAGGTAGCAAGGTGACCCCATCAGGGCGCTTCTGAGGGGCGTTGGGTCTGAATAAGTGTGGTTCTCTTTGTGCTGGGCAGCAGGCCGTGGCGAGGCTCCTCTTGATAATGTCGTTGACTTCATGTCTTGCAATCTTACCCTGTGATTTACGACATACCAGACCATGACCACCATATTGGTCTGCCATCGCAGTTCCGCAGATGCACCTATGTTCGGTGAGGATGGGGGCGGCAAGGCGACGGGCATCTTCAATGCAGAGAGCATCATGATTGAGGCGAGTTCCCAGGGCTGCATTACGCACAGCCAATAAAAAATCCCCGGCATGGGGTGATGTTACCGCTAAGAGGTGGGCTTTGTTTTCAGCATCGGAGTTTTCAATCATTGTTGTGACAGTCTTTTCCATTACGGGCCTATCCCAGTGGGCCTGCTTGTTGTCTTTTGAGGCTTGTTGTCGGGGTTGGGGGTGTGTAATGGTTTCCCATTGTCTGGCTGCTTCGATGAACGTTCGATCATGAGTTCCCACTGTGTTTCTCATACGCTCTGGTAGGATCTACCCTACTAATTCGTTGGCTGCTCCTCATGATGATAATAATGTTGGAAGTGCTACCTCAGTTGCCTTTCGTATGCCTTTCCCCCCAAATCAACCAGGTAGTGTTGCTTGGTTCCACTGACTCGTCTAAATCTAGGTTGAGCGCCTTCCTGAATACTGACCTGAGGAGTTCATCATATTGATTTAGAAGTGGGTTGCCAAAAGTTGGTGCACACCTTAAAAAGTATGTTAGCCTGGGCAAGGTAAGGCACTTTGTGAGAAGGTAGAGGGCATCATGGTAGTCCAAGTCCCCTATTCTCTCTTTCATTCTCTTTAGGTCGTTAAACTTTTCGTCAAGGACTGCAGCAATAGCATTGTGGACGAAAGGTGCACTAAGTAGTGTCCTGTCGGTGGGTTTAATGACTGAGGCTTCTGGTAAAACTGATTTCATTGCTCTAATGATTACCTCACCGGATAAGTTTCACTTATGAAACTCAAGAAACTTGAGTTTCACTTACGAGATGGAGAAGGATGGGAAGCTGTCCTTTCTAGATGTAACAGTCATGGAAAGGAGCGGAGGTTTCCACACTGCGGTCTACACTAAGGAAACAAACAAAGGAATGTGCCTCAATGCCAACAGTGACTGCCCAGACAGGTACAAGAGGAGTGTTGTCAACGCTTATGTCGACCGTGCTCTCAGCCACAGCTCAGGATGGAAGCAAGTGGTTGAAGAACTCTGTAGGGTAAGGCAGGTCCTTGTCAACAACGGCTTCTCCAATGGTTTCGTTTAAGACATAAGAAGGAAGGTGAAACGCCATGCAACCTCTGAAGAGACAACTAACAAGACACCTGTACCCCCTATTAGACTATTTTACAGGAACTTCTTTTCCACAGCTCATAAAACGGAGGAAAGGGTCCTGAAAGATATTATTAATAAAAACGTTATCCCTACAGACAAAAATCAGAAGATACAACTGACGATTTACTATAAAACAAAAAAAAACGGCCAGCCTACTCATGAGAAACTCTCCAGACACAAAGTAGAACGCTTTAAAAGAGACCAATGTCGTCTATGCCTTCAAATGCCCACTTGGGGACTGTAAGCCTCAAAGAATTCAGTATATAGGCAAGACATCATCATCTCTTTCCAGGCGATTAACGATGTATAAGCAACAGGGCTCCATTAAGGAACATATAATCTCTTCCCACAACAAGACCATCACCAGAGAAGTCTTAACAAAAAATACGGAAATCATCGATAGTAACAGCGATAGCACGAGGCTTGATATCTGCGAGGCACTACACATCAAGAAATCAACACCAGCAATCAACAGCCAATTAATGCAAAACTATATTCTACCCACTTCAAGACTTCGCACCAATATAGAAACAGTAAGAAATATGGGCCAATAGGCCCTTTGCAGTTACTTCCATTGTTCCCTTTAACTTACCCAATATTATATCCATTGTTTCGTTTTCTGTCTTGTGTTGAAAGTTTGTTTTCACCTCATCCAAAACTGTTGTAACATATCACCTCACCTAAATGCAGGTATATAAAATGAAAAGCCGTTTGAATTATAGCATAGTAAGAAATCTGTTTAGTGTTTGCAGGTTATAGTTGTGTGTGTGTAAAGTAAATTCTTTGAAAATGTATTAAGTTATTGTGAAACGGGTTCAAGTGTCGCGTCAGACTAGAAATAAAAATGAATTTTGGAGAACTGATTTTTCAATTACCATCGACATTGAAAAGAAACATAAGAAATATTGAGAAAATTCGTATTAGAATTATTAATCTTACTTTTTCGGTCATATTTAATAAATAAATATATATATATATATATATATATATATATATATATATATATATATATATATATATATATATATATATATATATATATATGTCGTACCTAGTAGCCAGAACTCACTTCTCAGCCTACTATGCATGGCCCGATTTGCCTAATAAGCCAAGTTTTCCTCAATTAATATATTTTCTCTAAATTTTTTCTTATGGAATCATAAAGCTACCCATTTCATTATGTATGACGTCAATTTTTTTTCATTGGAGTTAAAATTAACGTAGATATATGATCGAACCTAACCAACCCTACCTAACCTAACCTATCTCTATAGGTTAGGTTGGGTTATGTAGCCGAAAAAGTTAGGTTAGGTAGGTTAGGTAGTCGAAAAACAATTAATTCATAAAAACTTGGCTTATTAGGCAAATCGGGCCTTGCATAGTAGGCTGAGAAGTGAGTTCTGGCTACTAGGTACGACATATATATATATATATATATATATATATATATATATATATATATATATATATATATATATAATATATATATATATATATATATATGTCGTACCTAGTAGCCAGAACGCACTTCTTGGCCTACTATGCAAGGCCCGATTTGCCTAATAAGCCAAGTTTTCCTGAATTATTATATTTTCTAATTTTTTTTTCTTATGAGATGATAAAGCTACCCATTTCATTATGTATGAGGTCAATATTTTTTTATTGGAGTTAAAAATAACGTAGATATATGACCAAACCTAACCAACCCTACCTAACCTAACCTAACCTATCTTTTTAGGTTAGGTTAGGTTAGGTAGCCGAAAAAATTAGGTTAGGTTTGGTTAGGTAGTCGAAAAACAATTAATTCATGAAAACTTGGCTTATTAGGCAAATCGGGCCTTGCATAGTAGGCAGAGAAGTGCATTCTGGCTATTAGGTACGACATATATATATATATATATATATATATATATATATATATATATATATATATATATTATATATATATTTTTTTTTTTATTATATAAAGGAAAGAATTCTTTCAGAGAATCCTTTGGAAAATTTATAGAAGATCCTTCAGAAAACATCAGCAAATTAGGGTAATCCCTGAAAACAAGTATTAACTCCATTCCTCCGCCCCCCAAAATACATTCTGGACTCCTAGTTCAACCTTGACGACGAGCAGACGTCTGGACACCACCTTCGCCTGGGAGCCGTCGGATTGCGTTCTGTTTTCGCGATTTTGGATTTGATACTTGCGTTTGGCATCCCTATTCAACTGTTCTGATTGTACGACGCCTGGCGCCCATTTCGCCTAGGGTCACGGGATTGTTGATAGATTTTGACGTGTTCTGACTGGTTCTCCCGGCGGGGTGACTATGTCCGGCGCCGGCTTGGCCGACAGGTGCCGGGAGTTTGTGGGTCTTGGTGGGCTCTTGGTGTGCCCTCAGCCGTGGTGGGCGGCTGGCTTCTGCTCTGCTGGGGGACACTGGATGACTTTTGCGTTTTAGTTGGAGGCCGAGTTATTGGTTTTGCTCCCCAGTGTTGTGTGTGTGGGGCGGGGCCGGTGCTTGTCGCCCAGAGGGACTCCTGGTGC
>NW_025573352.1:0-17324 GCF_020424385.1 Procambarus clarkii
TTTTATTTTAAGTAAAAGCACCTATTGCAGTGCTGCATGAGAGTTTACCAATTATTTTGGAGGTGTTCAAAATATGTCAGTCAAGAAGCCCCTCACGAACTACCCTCATCAATATCCGTCTTCATCTGTTTAATTTTCATGCCTAACTACAATATGGTAATGCCCTCAACATTTTCCTGCTAGATATGTAAACCTGTCTGTCAGAAAATTTTCCAGTCTCAGACAGACAGACTGTCTGTCTCTCTGTCTGTCTGTCTGTCTGTCTGTCTGTCTGTCTGTCTGTCTGTCTGTCTGTCTGTCTGTCTGTCTGTCTCTCTCTGTCTCTCTCTGTCTCTCTTTCTCTCTCTCATATCTGATTTGCTTTGTCTAATAATAAACAAATCAAGCATTGACGTAGCTTAGCACCATAAAGGAAGTTTATTATAAGAGCACAAAGCAAAAACGCAGTTTAATCCCACTTTACATTAAGCTGACACAACAATGTACAGACCACCTATTCGCGCATCAAGTTAATAATTTAATCTTGCCATGTTAGTTGCAATGAGTTGATCACTAACATTATATATTAAATGCAATCGGTTGAAAGCCAATATTGGAAGTTTGTATCAACATCAGATGTTCCTCAGGTAATGTTAACTATGATATTTTTAATTGCCAAGAATGTTATTTATCTTAAAAGTTTAACCATGATGACATGGTTTTTTATGATAGTTTTAGACTTTCACTAGAATGAGGACTTACTGGCATAGACTTTTAATATGAATGGAAATTTTGTTTGCATAAGGTAAAATGAGATGAAAAGAAGTGAGAAGTTCTAATTCGAGCCCTCCGACCTGGTGCCAAGATTATCTCGTAGATATAATATGATATAGTGATTTAATTGTGAAAGGTCTTTACAAAATCGATTATATTTAACGTCTGATGAATTGTTAACATATTTGGGTATTAATATTTATTTTTGTTAGATATTAATTAGCTGGAGATTTTCTGTTAGCATTAAATTTTCGTCAGTTAGCCCCAGATATAAACATGATTCGGCCCTCCTACTAGAATGACAAAAATTAATAAATAATTTCTCAATGAAGATGAAGGCAATGTTTTGCAATTGGATCTATAGGTATTTTAAACGGCTGAAATATCCATTGACGTTGTGAGTGTGATTTTTTAATTTTTTGAAAAAAAAGACATACCTGACGAAATTTTACGGTAGTTTAGACATTTTTTATATTCGAAAATATGTTCTTCGCTAATTTGATTCCTCTCCGTCTTGCATCTGTCTAAAAACTGACGTTTTAATAAATGTTTTGTGAAATCTTCTTTGACAACAAGAAAATGATGTGATTTGTTTTTAATTTAAAAATATAGAATTAATAATTCGAAAAAGGTAAAGACAAAGCAACAATATATGTGTTATTATTATGTGGATATAATCAAAACTCTCGATGAAGATCAAATTCATTGAATCCCTCAAAGATTTTTCAAGTCTCCGTAATATTAGACCCCTGAATACGTAAATTATACATGAAAAATATGATTTGTAAATATTCTACAGCAATGTGGAAATGACAGAAAATTAATAAAAATATATCTGTTTACATGTACAAAAATTCATGTTCATTAAAATTTGCACATACCAAAACATACGTGCTTTCAATTCAAGGAACTGCATAAAGCAAATATTGGAAATCCATCACATATTGCGTGTAGGACTTGATATTGTTGTTTGGATTCTCGACTCCAGTCTTCGTGGTTATGATTTTTGAATCATTTCCATTCATAGGAATACAGAGTTTCTCCTTGATACCGCTCACTACAACGACGACAAGGGCTCTCGAGTACATATTATTCATGACACATGACACATGACTCTTGGTTTATCCTGTACCCTTTCTGGCTTCCAACTTAGCGCTAAATAAATGTAATTCTTAATAAGAAACGAATAATAAAGTCATCATCATCAATAATTTTATTAAGAAATTTTATAACAGGTATGACGTATGTATTAATATTAAGGTATGAAATTTAAATTTATATAAAAATTGTACAGTGTGTATTTCACGATTTTTTTTATTAACAAGCTTAAGTATACACAGCATTGTGCTGCTACCCTATGGGAAGCTTTCAATAATTCAAAGGCCCACGGTCATGAAATAAATCTATGTCAAAGATCAGACTTCAAATGATGAATGATAACAGGCCATAGATTATAGTCTCAATGGGATCACGTTTCTTATAAACCCTAGTCTTAATTTGAGAGAGAGAGAGAGAGAGAGAGAGAGAGAGAGAGAGAGAGAGAGAGAGAGAGAGAGAGAGAGAGAGAGAGAGAGAGAGAGAGAGAGAGGAAGAGGGGTAAGAGAGAAAGACTGAATAATTCATATCATTGGTTGTAGCATGCAATGGTGACATTAACAAGTAAGGCAATATGGCATCACGACTAGCTATTAAGTGTCACGGCATGACTGGCAACAGTCCGAAATGACATGAGAGTGCTTAGACTGGAACGACAGTGTCGCGGGCAGAGTAGACCTTAAACAGACTTTACTGTATAACCATTAATGGCGGTGTAAAAAAAGATTAAAATAAAGAAATAAATTTAGACAATTTTTCCAAGACACAAATTTGCTTTGATTGGCTCAGCTTAAACTTCGAAAGCATGAATATGGACTGACTGGCAAAACATGATTGGACTGACTGGCACATTATGAGTGTACCCAGATCGACATGGGGTTACCGTGTCAATGTACAAATTGTGTGCACTGTCAATAGTATACAAATTGGCACAGTATGACTGTAGACAGATTGGGGAAGTATTATTGAGGACAAACTGGAATAGCAGTTTGAAATACTGGATAATATTAATTATGAATAATAGCAAACTGGAATACTGTAATCAGATATGCACGTGAACATTCCTGCACAAGTATGAATGTGGACAGAGTGGAACAGCATTATTAGTCAGACTGGAACATATTGACTGTGGGAACATTCTTGGACAGCATGAGTGCTAACTGACTGCTACAAAATTAGCATATCCAGATTAGCACAACATGATCTAAAATCTACATAGATTGGCAGAGAATGTCTGTGGTAAAATGCCGCAGCATGGCTGAAGACAAACTATCATTACCTGCCTGTGAACTGTGAACTAAAAAAAAAGATAATCTCATCAGAAAAAGTTCATCTGAACTGAAGCATAAGCTAATTTCAGATAGTGAGAAAATAGTCTTAACAGGAGCACAAATTTTTTTAAAAAGAAAAGCAGACAAAAATCTAGATTATCTCTCAAGGAGAACATATCATAATCTCAAGAGGAACAGAAAGTTGACTCTGAAGGAAAATAATATGATATCAACGTGAATTGAAACATCTCAGCACGAAAAGACTCTTATCTCATCATGGAAAACTTAACTGTAAAATAACGATAGAATAGACAATACTCTCCTGATCTATCGCTCCTCAGGAAGATTTGAAATGTAACATAGGAAAATAAGACCCAAAAAGAGAAATTACAAAAATAATAGCTAAATATATAAATTGCTAAGTAAAATAATTCAAATTCCCTTCTGGCTGATATTTTCTTGATAGCATTTTTTTCACCCTCTTAGGGGTTATATAAGAGTCTTCTTGGCAATATTATCTCTTTCTTTGATTCTTTATCTCTGTTCCTCTCTTTCTCTGTTTACAGACCACGATCGTAAGAATTCTTGCATAGCAAGTGTCTGCAAAACAAATTGCCTGACTGGCGACTATATTACCACTGCATAAGTGACAATAAAACAATTTCATACGAGGTAACTGTCAGACAATTTCATGAAATGTGATTATAAAACAGTTGCATGACAGACGATTAGAAGACAATAGCATGATAGGTGACAACAGGGCATGATAGATGACCAGAAGGTAATTTAACATTCAAGCAATAAGCATGTTCATGGAACAAGGCTTAGTAATACAAACGTCTTTGCACAGATCATTACTGTATAAGTCACGTTTTCTCATACCGAATAAGGAAAAATGATTTGAGAAGTATTAAGCAATACGAATCCAAATTATCAGCGCAACAGTCAACAAATAAAACTTTTTATTAGTCATGCTTGGGTCGACCAGGGCTCGAAAAGGTGGCGCCACTGGGAAGAATCTTTGTTCTGTGTAAATAAATAAAGGAAATTATACATATATAAAATATATTTATATCTATTATTTTTATAAACCTAAAAAGGGTGCCACATCTGGTGCAAGTGTAAGGACCGGTCGGCTGAGTGGACAGCACGCTGGACTTGTGATCCTGTGGTTCCGGGTTCGATCCCGGGCGCCGGCGAGAAACAACGGGCAGAGTTTCTTTCACCCTATGCCTCTGTTACCTAGCAGTAAAATTGGTACCTGGGTGTTAGTCAGCTGTCACGGGCTGCTACCTGGGGGTGGAGGCCTGGTCGAGGATCGGGCCGCGGGGACACTAAAAAAGCCCCGAAATCATCTCAAGATAACCTCAAGATAACCCATAGCCTCGAAGAAGAAAATAAAGAGTACTCAGAGAAGACCTTGTGGATCCTCACTGAACACTGATATTTTCTTCTCCTACCATCCCTATTCTTTTTGTATGTGTGTATATATATCTAACTTTATTTTAAAATTTCATTACACAAAAATAGTTACAACATTAGTTATATGCAGGGTACAAGGCTACTTGTCACAGGTTGTAGAGCTCCTCCAGCTCCTCATATTGCGGGCAGGAACCATGGATGTAGTGAGCATTTCCTCTCTGGATCGCCAAACAAAGGCGCTGAAAGAGAAAACTGTCGGCTCTAGGGTCTCTACTTGTTTCACTTGGCTTAGATTATATATATATATATATATATATATATATATATATATATATATATATATATATATATATATATATATATATAATGTAGACTGAATGTCAAAGAAGAGCGACAAATGTTTTCAATACTTACAAAGATTTAATTCTCCTGCTATTCGATGTTCAAATCATAGCGAGAGACTATGTAATTGCACACCATTACACGAGTACCACAGTAATTAATTTAGATTGGAAATGTTATTAATGGCAGATAGCAAAAAAAGTAAAGCCTCTGCCAGTCTGGCCATTTTACAAATAACAGGGCAGCAAGGGAAATCCCGCACTATATGTGTGGAACGAAACCGCGACTAACTGTCCACTATTTCACGGAGCCAAATTAAACAAGAGTATACCATTATCTTTACGCTGCCAAGGGTTAATGACTATTTATAGGAACACTGCTTTCAACCGCTGCTCACCGACTTGTCATTTAAAGCAATAAGAATGCATTATCCTCCTGGAGACTCCTCGAGGCATTCAGAAGGTCAGCGGCAGGCAGTTCAGAGAAGAGCCTTACGAACGCAAAACAGGAAATTTGGGGGGGGACACTGAACCAGCCAGTAAATTAGTTAAAGAGCCAAGCAGTCAGTCGTTAAACCAGTCAACACGTTTGCCTATCAACAAGCAAGAACATCAGCCAGTCAACTAGTCAGTTTACCAACCTATGAACAATCAGCTAGTAAGTTTACCATCTTGTGAACCACTCAGTCGATCTACCAAACAGTGAACCAGCAAGCCAGTCAGCTAGTTAAACTACCAGTCCGTCATCCACCGATAACACCATTTAACTTATAAATTGGACGTAGCGTTCAAATGGAAGGTCCTCAGTGCTCGATTCTGACAGGAGTGGAACAAAGGAGAAGTGATTGATGTAGTGAGATGAACAAGACTCTCACATACGTTCACAACACTCAAACACACACACACACACACACACACACACACACACACACACACACACACACACACACACACACAAAGGCGTCTGTAGCTGAGTGGACAGCATGATGGATACGTAGTCCTATGGACCGGGGATGAATCTCCGGCGATGGCGAAAACAAATGGACAGAGTTCCTTTCACCCTGATGCCCCTGTTACTTAGCAGTAAATAGGTACCTGGGCGTTAAACACCTGTTACGGGCTGCTTCCTTGGTGTGTGTGTGTGTGTGTGTGTGTGTGTGTGTGTGTGTGTGTGTGTGTGTGTGTGTGTGTGTGTGTGTGTGTGTGTGTGTGTGTGTGTGAAAAAGTCCGTTGATTAAGAGTTGAGAGGCGACCGAAAGAGCCAGAGCTCAACCATCCCATTCACAACTTGGTGAATACACACTATACTCTGAATCCAAAAGGTGGTCGTGAAAAGAATGAGAACTCCTACACCACACCAGAGTGTACGCGGTTATAATGTGTAAAACCTTAATATGATGTCAGCTTGATGTCTCAGGACCCCTTGTGGATTCAGTTGAATCCAAGGTTACGGTACTAGTAGGGTATCGTGGTCCAGTGGTTTAAGGAGAGTGTTTCGGAATACCCAGATTGCACGTTCGATTCCTCTTCATGAATCCAACTGATTTTCTCAATAATAATAATAATAATAATGATAACAATACTTATAATAATATAACATATATATATATATATATATATATATATATATATATATATATATATATATATATATATATATATATATATATATATTTATATATATATATATATACATATATATATGTATATATATATATATATATATATATATATATATATATATATATATATATATATATATATATAATATAAAATTTAAATTATGAGAAGGTCAAAAAGAAAACTGCAGAAGACCAAATGGCGAAGAGACAAAGAGGTAGGATCTAGAGAGAAAGAAAGAAAGGAAATAGAGCTTAGAGGGGCTACAGCTATGTCAGATCACGAAACGTCGTCCATTATTAATTATTAAATCTTTGGATCGGATGTTTAATAACATATATTTCTGACGTTGCACTTAACACTCAATAAATCATTAAAATAAATAATTAAATGGGTTTGCAAACTACTGCAACCATAGAGCATTGACTGCTGCACGCCCCGCGCTTGTATTATGATATTATTTAGTGATGAATTTATTGCTGTTAGTTATACAGTTGTGGAAAATAATTATTAATGCAATGTACCTTATGTCCGTTCCCCTAGTTCCTCCAATTGATCGATATCCTCGTTTCTCTACAGAAATTATTTGCATCAGGCAATGCTACCCATCAGAACCTTCTTTTTTTTTTCTAGATTCTTCTACCCAACAGAGAGTTCATCGATTTATCTCAGACTCACTTCTATCACGGACTCTGTTGCCGAAAAGAATCTACAAATACCACGAACTCTAATGTCGAAGAGAGGCTCCCTCTGCTGCTAAATAAAACTTTGATCTACAGCCAAATAAAGTCTCCCTCTCCTTCCCAACAGAGTCTCCCTCTACTTCCCAACAGAGTCTACCTCTGCTGCCCAACAGAGTCTACCCCTGCTGTCCAACAGTGTATCTTAGCTGCCTAATAGAGCTTCCCACAGCCCAGGCACTGGTGACCCAAAGATTCAAGATTCCGCTGACAATTTTTCCTCGCAGCAGCATGTCAGTGGATGTATTTCCTCGGCAAGTGGAGCATGAGATTGGGTCGTCCAGGTCGGACTGGATTTACTCAGATGCGTAATTACGTTTATCGAGGGAATGTTCCAGGGAGTTCCTAATATATATTTTTACACACACACACACACACACACACACACACACACACTCACTATTATATCTATATATATATATATATATATATATATATATATATATATATATATATATATATATATATATATATGTCGTACCTAGTAGCCAGAACTCACTTCTCAGCCTACTATGCAAGGCCCGATTTGCCTAATAGCCAAGTTTTCCTGAATTAATATGTTTTCTCAAATTTTTTTTCCTATGAAATGATAAAGCTACCCTTTCATTATGTATGACGTCAATTTTTTTTTATTGGAGTTAAAATTAACGTAGATATATGACCGAACCTAACCAACCCTACCTAACCTAACCTAACCTATCTTTATAAGATAGCTTAGGTTAGGTAGCCAAAAAAGTTAGGTTAGGTTAGGTTAGGTAGGTTAGGTAGACGAAAAAACATTAATTCATGAATACTTGGCTTATTAGGCAAATCGGGCCTTGAATAGTAGGCTGAGAAGTGCGTTCTGGCTATTAGGTACGACATATATATATATATATATATATATATATATATATATATATATATATATATATATATATATATATATATATATATATATATATATATATATATTAGAAAATAACAAATTTTCTAATAAAATAGAAAACACATTAGTTCAACTAATGTGCAGTGCTACATTGAAGTCCAAAACACATGTTTAATTAGCACAAAAGAGGTTTGGTTACGAAACGATATATGACAACTGATTTGTTTAAAACATCACACAAAAGTGCTTTTGCAATCTGAAAATCATGTAACAACATCGAAAGGATTTATCTAAAACACAGTAAAATGATTCATAGACACTAGGGTAGCATATGTTAGCAAACATTTTTCATTAGACAACTGATTTGACTGGAGTTCTTGTGGAAGTATTGACGCAGAATTGGAAACATTTCTCATATCACAGCTGGAGAAGTTATAACAGTTTCATTAAAAGATTCATGTTCCTCATCACATCCTGTCAGAAGACAAGGTTAAACAAGCCCATTCTTGTGAATGAACGTTGGAATATGGTTGCTTCAATTAACGTAAAGAGCTAGGATGAAGTTTCCTTCAGTGAGGAGGTGTAATTCCATCTCTCAGGGAATTTAACCTGGCAGCAGTATTTGCATATGATTAACTGATAATTTCCAAGCCACGCTTCAAACTCTACCTCGCCCAGCCAATTTAATTTATTGGGTACTTGAGGGAAGAGGAAATCCTCAGTTACACACTGAGGAAAAACATAACTGAACTTTCTTATTTTGCGAGAGTATCAATCCGAAATTGCTATAGCCCTTGTGCTCTGATCTGTCGCCTTTCAATATATACAGTAATTAATAACTGAAAATAACTGTTTACGGATCAGTCGAATGATTCAGTAACAGCATTACGGTGCTCAAGGGCATCATCTAACCTAAACAATCAAACAGTCTTTTCTAGCATCGTCATCGTCACACACACACACACACACACCCTGAGGTGGATATATGGGCCTGAGGGCTGCTCCAAGCAACAGCCTGTTGGAACAAGCTTTCACAAGTCGAGCCTGGCCTCGGACCGGACTTGGGGAGTGGAAAAACTCCCAGAACCCCATCAAGCAGGTATCAAGCAGGAGAAATATTCTTGTAAGGGGGAAAGCTAAATTTCAACATCTTTTGCTATAAATCAAAGGTTTTGTTATAAATCAACACAAAATAAATATAATATCTCAATGAAAATTAACTCTATTTTTAATCAAAATGACCTGTAATCCATTAAATTTTGTAATAATTATCTTGTAGATCGCTTATTTTCAGAGATGTGTTGTATATCAGAGTAATTCACCAGCACTGGAATTTAGTTACCTCTGAATCCACTAAGAGATATTCTCTGGCCCCATTGACAACGTTGTGTCCAATTCAAGCAAGCGCTTTATAATATGATGTCTTCTCTACAATTCTTCAGTGCTACTTGGCTTAAAATTCAATTTCTCAAATCATGAACCTTTCCTTGCGTCAGAGCGAGATATCTGGGAATCGCTTGTTTAATTAATAAAATAATTATCATTGAAATTACCTTTTTGTCATTTGTGATATCCATCTGTACCTCTTGTCTATTTCTCACACAATCTATCCTTCACTCTGTCTGTCTGTCTGTCTGTCAGTCTGTCTGCCTTTTCTCTCTCTCTCTCTCTCTCTCTCTCTCTCTCTCTCTCTCTCTCTCTCTCCTTCTCTCTTTGTTTAAGCATCTAACAGCTAATAAGTTTCAATAATATTTATGACAGAAAGCAAACACAATTAACTGTAATAAACTGTTTGTTATGTTCTAGTTATACTGTTTTTATGCAGCACTTAATCTTACAGTTTCATGATTCCGTGAGAATGTTACAGGTGCTCGTCTATATTTATGTGCTCTCACTCCCTTGTGTTATTAAACGTGTTGACACTGCCCACCTGGACAAAAACACAATATTAAATTCATATACATGAATACTCAGACACACACACACACACACACACACACACACACACACACACACACACACACACACACACACACACACACACACACACCACACACTCACACACACACACACACACACACACACACACACACACACACACACACACACACACACACACACTCACAGCTAATATAATTGAACGATAGGTAATGTTGAACACAGATAGTTGAAAGACAGGTAATGTATTTCCAATAGAAAAAGGTGGATAAGCAGGAGGCCCTTAACTACAGACCGGAGCCCGTAACTAGCATTCCATGCAAAGTGATGAAGATCGTGAGTAAAAAGCGGGTAGCATATCTGGAGACAAGGAACTTTGTAACACACCACCAGCATGGGTTCTGGGATGGGAAGTCGTGTGTCTCAGGATTAGAGGGGCCTGATAGCTGAGTGGACAACACTCGGAATTCGTAGAACTGAGGGTCCGGGTTCGATCCCGGGTGGAGGTGGAAACAAATGGGTAGTTTCTTTCACCCTGATGCCCCTGTTTACCTAGCAGTAAATAGGTACCTGGGAGTTACACAGCTGCTACGGGCTGCTTCCTGGTGGTGTGAAACAAAAAGGAGGCCTGGTCGAGGACTGGGCCGCGGGGACTCTAAGCCCCGAAATCATCTCAAGAAACCTCAAGATAAGATAAATATAATTATATGACCAAGTAACCAACATTATGCACGAAAGAGAAGGATGGGCAAACTGCATTTTCTTGGACTGTCAGAGTTTGACACAGTAATCCATAAGTCACCAGCGGAGTCCAACAGGGTTCTGAACTCAGCCCTATCCTCTTTCTGATATACGTGAATGATATTTCGGAAGGTATAGATTCATTCCTCTCAGTGTTTGCTGCTGATGATAAAATTATGAGAAGGATAAAGACAGGAAGAAAGACTGCAAGAGGCAACAGGATGACCTGGACAGACTGAAGGAATGTTCCAACAAATAGCTGCTGGAGTTTAATAGCTACTTGCCCGAGTTTGCACTCCAGTATGTGCAAAGTGATGAAAATAGGATCAAGGGGCTGAAGGCCAAACGCAAGAAACCAGCTGGGAGAGGAAATCCTTCAGAAGTCAGAAGGAGTGTAAGATCTGGGGGGTTGATATCACCCCAGACCTGTCTCCTGAAGCCCACATCAAAAGGATAACATCAGACGCGTATACAAGGCAATCGAAAATAAGAACTGCCTTCAAAAACGTGTGTAAGGAATCATTCAAAACGTTGTACCTCATATGTCAGACCAATACAGGAATATGCGCTCCAACATGGAGTCCACATCTAGTCAAACACAAAACGAAGTTAGAAAATGTTCAGAAGTATGCCACCAGGTTAGTCCCCGAGCTGAGGGGTAGCGAAACGAGGAAATATTACTGGATCTGAACCTCACGACACTGCAAGACAGAAGCGTTAGAGGTGACATGATCACTACCTACAAAATTCTGAAAGGATTTGACCGGGTAGATAAAGATAAACTGTTTAACAAGGATGGTACACAAACAAGGGGATACAGATGAAAACTGAGTACCCAACTGAGCCACAGGGACGTTAGAAAGAACTTTCTTAGTGTCAGAGTAGTTAACAGGTGGAATGCATTAGGCAGTGATTTGGTGGAGGCTGACCCCATACACGGTTTCAAATGTAGATATAATAGAGCCCAGTAGGCTCAGGAATCAATACACCAGTTCATTGACAATTGAATGGCGGGACCAAAGAGCCCGAGCTCAACCCCCGCAAGCACAACTAGGTGAGCAAACATACACACACACACACACACACACACACACACACACACACACACACACACACACACACACACACACACACACACACACACACACACATACACACACACACACACACACACACACACACACACACACACACAAACACACGCGCGTTTGCTGCAACAACATTACGAGACATGCTAAAGTGAAAGTCCAGGGTCACGAACCCCTAATGCCAGGTCATGCTGTTGTCCACTCAGGACGTTAAACACAGTTGTAGGTGCACCTGGCGTGACTGAACACACTGGGTGAGCTTCTCCTATTGAAGGACAGGAGGGAGAGAGAGAGAGAGAGAGAGAGAGAGAGAGAGAGAGAGAGAGAGAGAGAGAGAGAGAGAGAGAGAGAGAGAGAGAGAGAGAGAGAGAGAGAGAGAGAAGGGGACAGAAAGAGAGATCAAATATTAAAATGAAAAATTCTTAAAAACTTTTTTATTATAAACGCAACCACAACAAACGTATACTGCAAGATACAGCAAGATACAATGGTAAGACGAAAGCCAACTTACTCCGGACACTAAACGGAACGACTTAAACAAATGTTTTTTTTTGTAGTGAAGACGACTACATATATATTTAAGCGACTATAATAATGCACATACTCTTATGCTCTCTCTTATGCTTGTTATACAACTAGTCCCTTATTCTGCCATTATAATCTGCCTTGAGAAAGCTTACCTGTAGTTATTTCGAAGCAGAATGAAACACATGACTGTTACTGCCACTGTATTGCGCTTTGAAAAGTGCACCTCTTCTTCCCCTTGAGATCCTTACCTGTCACTGCTGACTGGCTAGTCTTAACTGGGGGGGACTTAAGCTGACTGGTAGGGAGCCTGACTGGTCGTATTCTAGCTAGCTAGCCAGACCCTGATCTCCTGGCACACTTGCCAGGAGATCACATCGAATCTCACTTTGATCCTTCCTGCTCGCCCGTGTCGTCGGTCTAGTATGCTCCACCGACTCCAGTCAATGAGAGACGATCACCTCGTTCAGGAGAGGAGTGCAGAGTGTGTGGACGTCGTGTCCCAGTCAATGTCCAGGACCACCTGCATCAATCGGATCAAATTAATATTCTCCTTAGATTAGATTTCAGCTCAAGCGTTTTGATAATTTCATATTGAGGGAAATTGAACCGGAAGTTGTACCTGCCTGCTTTGATCTGAAGTATGGTGATGATTGCCAAGTTTTTTGTTAATTTCGGAGCAGTCAATAAAAAATAAACATCCCTGATTTAAGGATTTTTTTCTTCAAATTTAACCGTTTCATTTTATCTGGTTCTAAATTACACAAAGGCGGCTATTGGGTATACATGAGATGTAGCACGTTGATATTTTTTTATTAAATAATTTCCCCAAGTAAAGATACCTAGTTACGGCAATAGAATGAAAAGAAAAGTAGATTGCAGGGTTTTAGTTACACTATAATCAGTAGTATGAGCAGAGCAAAGCTTTTAATTACTCACGCTGAAGAGACCGATTCATCTCGGAGACATTATTGTCGGGTCTGCTGCAGGGGTGTTGTGCTATCCTTATGAAGTATTTCTACCTCTCTCAACTTCAGTCTAATACCGGTGGGAAACATTAGCAAACAACGTCACAAACATATTCAGATTTGACAAATATTCGAATAGCTTTCAGAAATCTAGAAAAGGAAGTTTGCAGATTATTGTACAACCTATGCCAGACGCTCTCTCGGGTATGCCGACCCTGTTTGAAAGTGAAGACAAACTGTGAGACAGAAGTCAGGAGGATAAACCAGAAATGCCAACTCGGATTATTTAAAGCCAAATAATGGACCAGGGAAACAAACCTTGACTGCATATGCAAAGAAAGAGCCAAATTCCTGGATTACTTCGTCTTTGTGATGCTGAGAGGGACTCATTCGATATGTACTGACTCTGGTTATACCACAAAATAGAAAAATAAAAGAATTGGATCATTAATGCTGGTACTTACCATTAATTTTCACAAATAATCTTGATACGGCGTAATTAAATTCTAAGCTACAAAGATTTCAACAAGAATATACTCAAAATTAGATGGATAAAAAGGAAACATATCAGCCTCCCAACACCCACCTACTTATTTAGCCTCAAATTTGTTTCCCACATTTCTAGAAAAAATATTAATCCTCCCCAAAACCCCAGTTACTGTCCCAAGAATTGGGACCTCCTTCACCGACTCTTACTGACAAGACACCTCCCCTCCATATCTATCATTTATCATTTTCCACACTACCCTATATTTCTTGCTCACTCGAGCGTCCCTTCTTCCCATCCACTTCCGAACCTTGTACAACTGATTATATTCAGTGCCACATCTCAAGACAAGGATCTTCCTGAATCCTAGTTATTTAGAGGACTAAATAACTAAAAAATGGCCATTGAATCTGGTATTCAAATGCTCGCGAAACGTCAAAGTAGGCAACTTCAAAGGGCTTAGAACTAAACACCGGAGATAGTAGTGACAAGCGTTATAGTAACCGAAATTATTACTAATTCAATATTCCATAGAGATTTTCACAAAGGAAGAAGAGGCACAAAACAAAGAAGGGCATGAACATTGCCGGTCAAAGCATATAAAACATTTATCTAGATCAAAAATGAAAACCAATTATGATGACCTTGCCATGGAAATCATTTCGCTGGACGGAGAACAAGTGATGGTGTCAGAGAGAGAGAGAGATCAACAACCCAACTGAGAATCACAAAATACTCATAAAAAGGAGAATAAAGCGGATATCAGCGTGGTTTCAAGTACTATATCCAATTCTGTTTCTAACTGATCAGAATGATCTCCCAGATAGAAGGAATAGTCGAAGTAAAAGGTACAAACAGACACGAACAAACTTCAACAAAGGCTTATGAAATACTGATAGAAATAATTTCTAATGCAATGCAATCATGATTATTGTTAGTGACAAGGATGGCCGTTTACACGGCATCAATATTGACGCTAAACTCATAGAATCCGACGCAACCATGGTGACCCACCATATGAGCTGCCTTCAAAAATGAAATCCCAACGTTAAACATAAAAGAGAACTGAGTAGAGCGGAATAAATTTAAATAAACTAGCCTAGAAAATTATCCTCACGTCAATGGAAGAAAACAGCAGAGGCAATTTGATCACGACAAATTAATACAACATACGGGGGCCGGCCCTTTAACTTGGAAGGAACACGAAAGACATGATCTTAGAAATTATTAGTTTGGAAAAAAGAATAATTGATTAATAGAATAGATTACCTGTTCGGAGGAACATACACAAATAGACTGATGCAGCCAATAATATTCACATTTTGTACAATTAATTATGTAGAAGAAACGGAAAAAAAAACTCCAAACTCAAAAATTCTTAAGTTAAGTATAGCATATACTGAGCTTAAGAATCCTAATATAGAACATATATGTCTTATATTAGGCATACGATATTGCATATTAGGCCTATCAGGTTAGGTTAGTTGAGGGTTTCAATTTACTTTTCGTTTTTATTTACGTTTTTATTAACTCTTAATGAACCATTTCGGCTAATTCTATAATACAAAACGACAACTTTTCTTGGTCCAACAGTCTATATATTCGATTAACGAAATAGTTGCTATAAGTACTATTATTAGTACTATAAGTACTATTATTAGTACTATAAGTACTATTATTAGTACTATAAGTACTATTATTAGTGCTATAAGTACTATTATTAGTACTATAAGTACTATTATTAGTACTATAAGTACTATTATTAGTACTATAAGTACTATTATTAGTACTATAAGTACTATTATTAGTACTATAAGTACTATAAGTACTATTATTAGTACTATAAGTACTATTATTAGTACTATAAGTACTATAAGTACTATTATTAGTACTTACAATTATGGAGTAAAATGAGCTTGGAAGTGAACTGATGTAAATTTGTACGTACTCATTGGAATGAGAAATTTTGTGTTTCATTCAATTGAAGGTTTAGAAGCTAAACCCAAGAGCTATAGCTCAGTCTGTGTATGCACATAAAGGTGAGGACACAGGTACACGACTAGACTAAACCTGACTCAAAGTTACTTTTCAATAACTACCTTCATACATTAATAAGCTTGTCCTTTAATTAGCGGAACGAGAGGAATGGGTGTCATGATTTGGTCATTAAAGTAATATATTAAACTATTATGCATGGAAAATCTGTGTAAACAACGTTCCTAATTATTACTAGCGGTGTAAGGAGGGTTGAAACACTGTAATTATAATGCCCAGATTAAGTCAAGGCAAAACTGCTCTCCTTGTAAGTAAAAGTCTTGTCTCTGCTTGTTACTCGCTCTTCCTTTCCACCTTGTATCTGCCTCCATTATCTAATACCGTTCATCCCATTATCCGAATACTTTCCCAACTTCTTATTTTGTTCCATCCCTTATCTTATACCGGGACATATACCGTTTCACTCTTCTGATTTATTTATTAAATACGCCATCTGATATCTGATCGTCAAGGCCACTGTCTCTTTAACTTTCTAATTACTTTATTCTGTTCATTAATCTTTTAACATTGTTCCATCTTTAATCTGCATGCTACCTAATACTGGTACATAGTCACATATTTGCCTTAACAGTTTATAACTAATCAACATAAATTGCACTGTACGCGTTTCACAAGCTACATAACAATAAAACACACATTCTCAACTTTCCACTTTTTAACTCGTGATAACCCGCCCTTGTACCTGATATTCATTCCCTTGTTTGTTTTCCCTGAAGGCTGCAGATAAGCCCGTGATATAACGCTGCGTCGGATCTCTAATCACTGATTGATTCGGGTAACATCGAGGGGTACATTACCATGGCTACGCCTAGCCGGCTCTGTTCCCTCTCGTGCTCAAATTACCTGAAATCTCCAGCACCGTTCATTTTCTAATAATAGTGTATTAGAAGGCTGTTATTCTTTCCGGAAATAGCTTCTTATTAATTGAAGCATCGGTCTTGCCTTCGTCTGACCTTCTTGAATTAGTCTTTTATTTTTCTCAATTCATGTTCATAAAAAGTCATTAGGTATCTAGAACTTTAAAGATAAAACCGATAATTCGTTTATATTCATAAAATCATATAAGATCACATACGGAAAAAAAAAAATATTGTTCTGCTCGTATGGAAATTTCATCTCATGAAATTCATTGATCTATTATTAATAAATGATTCCCCCAAAACTATGATAACATAACTCACGTATTTGCAATTAAATTAAGCTTCGAACATTCAAAATATATATATGTGCGACACGCAATTCCCCCTTTAATTCGCGAAAATATTGCAAACTATGTCTTAAAATTTTGTTCGTAAGAACAAGTATAGTGACAGACGTCTTGGGCTTCTTAAGATTATCTTGAGATGATTTCGGGGCTTTTTTAGTGTCCCCGCGGCCCGGTCCTCGACCAGGCCTCCACCCCCAGGAAGCAG
>NW_025573353.1:0-42381 GCF_020424385.1 Procambarus clarkii
TGCGGGACAGATACTGGCAAAACCTGGCTGAGTTCATTAGTAATACTAAGAACCCTAAAATCGAGGGTTGTAAGACCAAATTCATAGCTCACTCATATCCAAGAAAGGTTGCTAATGAGTTAGTAGATACATGGGCTAGTGCTGCTGGTATTGTCACCGTTCACCCCTTTCACCAGCAACGCCCCTGACAACACACAACAGCCTGATACAACAGTTAATGGACAGTTGGCAACCTTGCAAGCACAGGTAGCAGAACTGACTGAAATTATACAGGCGCTACGTCAGGCTCCTCCTCAAGAGATACAACAGCCTTCATGCTGCTGTGTCACAGCCGTGACCCGCGCTGGTAAAGGTTCCTGTGGTGGTGGTGACGGCGGGCAACGGCGACAGCAGAGGTGAGAGCGACAACGGTGGCGGTGGCAGCGACGTCGGCAGTCAACTCAGGGATGACAGCAGTAATAGTGACACAGAAACATTAACTGGAAAAGGAAGTCGATCTGCATCAACATATTTTAAAATGATTCATGACCTTACGAACGCGCTCAAGCCAAGTACGAGAATGAAAAAGATAATACTCTGAGTGACAGTAATTATGCCATACGACTTACAGATAACATTCACTCGCGGACCATCCCGAGTTGCTCAGTGATCAAGAAACTGATGATGTCACCAGATGTTCCTGACGATACCAAACGCTAGATTGGTGCGGCTCTTTACGTCGTAGAGTCACTTATTGAAACATTGTGTAAGTGGGACAAGGACAACACTGGGACCACCAGTCCCAGGGAGGAACAACCACCAAGACGATGGCCGCTGTTGACACAAGAACCATTAGGTTTCTCAGTTGGAACATTCGTAGCATCACACAAAAGACTGAATGACCTAATTGCATATGTTACCAGTAACAACATAGATATAATTGCTTTACAGGAGCTTTACAGGAGACATACACGTCCAATATGATAAACAAAACCCCACCAAAGATCAGAGGGTATGCATCCTATAATAACAGTAACGCCACAGGCCTATTAACATACGTCAGAAGTGATTTACCGCACATTCTTGTGAGCACGTCACACAATGTACACACACAGTACCATCACTTTCATGTACAAACTACAGCAGGCCACTTTTCATTCCTCAACGTATATGCCAGAAGCCAGAAACTCAATGTAACATTGATCCCAGATCTAGACAATCATGGGACAATATACATGGGAGATTTTAATGCTAGACATATTACGCTGGGAGACAGTACTAACAACGATAATGGTGGAGTCCACCTGGCGCTGCCGTGGGGTACAGACGTGTCGTCTGGCCGCTGGTAGTTTGGGGTGTTCGCTGTCTTCGTCACCAGAGGGTGTGGGCATCTCTTCCCCCCCCCCCCCCCTGCTGTTGTTGCTGGCTGCGTGTTCACGTGGCGAGCTTGCCATGGGTGGTCCCCTTCCTCCTTTTAAGCGTGTAAACTCCGTGGGCCTAGAGTTCACTGGTCGTGCTGGATATGCGGCTATTGAAATGGTCATGTGCGACATGCTCCGTGTCCCTGTGATGGCCGTTTACGGTATTGAGCTTGTAACTGCTCACCGGGTTGTCATCAAGTTCGTGACGGAGGAGGAGTACCGTGATTTTCTCCGTCGTTACGAGGGACGTTCGTTATCGCTGCCGGGTGGTGCCGGCTCTGTATCCATCTCGGACCGTAGTGGTGCACTGACGTATGTCAGTGTGCATGGGCGCCCCTGGAGTTTCCCGAGGACGTTCTCCGACGTTACTTTCAGCAGTTTGGAGCGGTCATCAGTGTATGGGTCAACACGCTCTCCTCTGGGAGGTATGCAGGTAGGCGGACGAGCGTTCGCACCTTGGGGATGCGCCTGCGGTCGGATATTCCATCTTCGGTCCGGCTTCTGGGGTACTACGTCCGGGTATACTATGCCCGGCAGCCTCGTACCTGTTTCCGGTGTGGCCTGTTGGGGCATCAGGCTGCCGGGTGCGATGCGGCCCCGGTTGCTCAAGTCAACTTGTTCCGGGAAGAGGATTTCCCGCCGCTCCCTCTGGACGAGGACCCCGGGGTGAGGAGGTGAGCGTCTCGCTCGTTGCTGAGGCTCCCCCTGCGTCTCCCGACGTTCCCCCGGTTGTCATCGACCCTCCTCCGGATGTTACGGTGCCGTCGGATGCTCCTCCTGCTCCTGTCGCTGTTGCTCCGTGGACCTTCCTGATGCTCCCTGTGAAGCATCGCCGTGTGCACACCCGACTTCAGCTGCTGCGCCTGGCCCTGCATCCTCGCCTCGGGTCCCGGCTGTGTTGGGTGCTGGGGTGGCTGTGGGGGCCCCTGATGTGTGTGGTCCAGTTCCCCCTGTGGTCGAGGCTGCTGATGTTCTGCGGCGGGCGTCAGTTCGTCCGGCTAGTGGGGCCCGTGTTTCTGAGTCAGCTTCTGGCTCTGACGACCTCAGGCCGGTGCCCAAACGTTCCCGGCGTTTGTCGTCTGCCTGGGCTGATGTTGGGGAATTTAGTGACTGTAGGTCTTCGGGTGAGGATGGAGTGGTTCCGGATGCGTCGCTGGCTCCGCTGTTAGTGGTAGCGGAAGTCCATGTGCCTGCTGACGTTGGTGCCTGTGTCTCGGGTGTGCCTGATGTTTCTTCTCCACCGGGGGCCTCTCCGCGGTGGGGCGTGGTGGCCTCCGCTGCCAGGGATGGTGGGGATGAAGGGGTTGGGGTGGCCTGGTGGTGACCTTGCGGAAGGATGTGCGCAGTTCGGTATCCTGGCGGTCGGCCTGTGGTGTGCCCGTGGACGCTGGTGCCCCTGTGGTGGTGCCTTCTGTCCGGCTCCCTCCTCTGAGGATGTCCGTCGGGGACTTGGGGACTGTGTTACCGGAGTCTGTGATGCCGTTGGGTCACTGGGCGAGGATTGCTCTGTTACCGATCTGCGAGGAGGCGCTGGACTTTCAGGGTGGGGCAGTTCCATTGGTGTGGGAGCGTGTGCCGGTCACTCGGATCAGGAGTGATACCATTTGGGTGCCCTGTTTGAGGGTGTTTGTTGCCAATGTCCCGGATGATATGGCGTCCCCGGTGGATGGTCAGGGCCCTTGGCAGTGTATACAATGGGAGGCGTTCCATGTACGATTCCCTTTGGGACGTGTTTTCCGGGCAAGTATGTCTGATGATTTTCTACTTTAGTGCTTAATTTTGTGCTGTGTGCCCTTCTGGCTGTTTGTTTGCCTTTCGGTAGTTTGTGCCCGTGACTCTCCCTTTGTTTGTGGCGAGGCGGGTGGTTTGGTGTGTGTGTTAGTCTTCATGTATTTATGTTGTGTTGTTACCGTGCCCTATGTGTTTTATTTTATGCTTACGTGTTGTGTTTGTCTTTTATTTGTAACTTTTTTTTATATTTTTTTGTTTGTTATTGGCTGATTGTGTGGTGTGCTATTTTATTGTATTTTTTATTATTTTGTTCATACTGTTGTGCTTTGTTGTCGGTCCTTCAGGACGGCGCTTCTGTTTTGTTTCATACTGCTAAAATTGTTTTAACTTGTTGCTATGTTCTTGTTTTGCTTGCATTGCATGCTTGTTTGTGATTGTTTTCTGTTTTGTTCTCTATTTTGTATCCTTTTGTGTTTTTATTCTGCATTTCCTGTACCCTTTCCAGTTTTGGTACTTTTGTTCTGTCAGTCCTTCTTGCCGGCGGTTTCTTGTTTTGTTTCTAATTTTATGTTTTATTGTAATTTAAATCTCATTCTTGCATGTAAAAATATAAATAAAAAAAACAACGATAATGGATGCAAATTTATCAAATATGTTTATGACAACAGATTAACCGTGTATACTACGGATACCCAAACTCATTTATTGGGAGGCAGACTTGATTATGTAATGGGTAGAAACCTTGTGCAAGATAGGATGGAATGTTCGTTGGTAAATCACTTAGTTAGTGATCACTATGCAGTTTCTGCTTCCTATGAGGTACATTGTGATGTACCAAATAGACATCAGAGACGGAAAATGAATATTCCATATGGCTTGCATGACCACTTTATTAATTGTATATCAAAATGGTATCAAGATTACACAATAACGAATGTACAAGCCTTCTCCAGAGATCTCGTTGATACGATTACTACCTACTATGACACATGGGTGTGTTGGGGAACAAGCCGTAAGCCTAGCAGAAGTGGGCAACATCTACTACTATCCAAGTGGGTCCTTGACCCCGTAAATGTTAAAGAACATGAACGAGTAAAGCAACTTGGATATACGTACAAACGAACCAAAGCACAAGGTGACTTGCATGCATTTCTAGTTGCAAATAGAGAGGTGAGAGACATGAGCAACGTTATACGTAATAAACATTGGGAAGAGTTCCTACAAAGTATAAATGAGCAAACAACACTTGTTGAAGTTTGGGAAAAGATACGAAAAACCTCTAGAAACAGCCCAACCAAACCGCTGCACCACAGCCCACTAGAACAAGCAAACATCCTCCTTGATCAATGGGCACTAACATCGAGCTACGACTCACTCCCAATTAACATACAGCACAAACTTGATGACACGCCCCAACAGACAACGAACCATCAATCTTGCCTGTACAGCTATCGACGTGTCGGACCTTAATGATGAAACTGAATGGGAATTAAATCATGCACTAAAGATGGGAAAATCAACTGCTCCAGGAGAGGATGGTATTACTTACAGTCTACTGAGATTAGTCTCACACGTACCAGGTAATCCACTTTTAGTGTTGTACAGAATGAGTTTACGTGAAGGAGTATTACCTGATGCTTGGACAAAGAGTGTCATTGTTCCCATCCCCAAACCACACTCAGATAATTATAGACCCATATCTCTAACATCGTGTGTTTGTAAAGTGCTTGAACGTATTGTTCTTAACCGACTCATGTATCGTATACAGGGGCACCTGTCACCTCAACTGCTTGGATTTATGTCTGAGCTCAGTACACAACACTGTTTTGCTGAGTACTTCGCACATATTGAAGCTTCCCCTCAAACAGTCTTCATCGACCTAGCAGCAGCTTTTGATACAGCAAACAGAGAAATCATACTGGAACAGCTTACCGAGCTGGGAATACAAGGAAAATTACTGAAATGGATAAAGGGCTATTTGTCTAATCGAACAGCATATGTTTTGTTTAATGGTGTTAAAAGCACAGAGAGCAAACACTTTGAACTGGAACTCCACAAGGAGGGTCCTCAGCCCCTTGTTGTTCAACGGTCTGATGCATAAACTTATTAAAGATCTTCCAACTAATAATGAAAACACTCTCATTTGTTATGCTGATGATATATGTTTACAGGCTGCCACCGAGTCTAGAATGAGAGTTCTGCTCGATGTTTTTGCTACTAGAGCTGAGGAATGTGGCCTCCTTATCTCTGTACAGAAAACCCGTGCCCTCATTCCATGTGGTATTCCACCAGCCAATTATCATATAGATGGGCGAGCACTTGAGAACTGCGAGTCTTACAGATACCTTGGTGTCCCCATTAACCGACCCTAGGTACCTTTCTTCTCTCAAGAGGAGACTTTGGGAGAGATTAAAGCCCTTGCGGGTCCTTGTTGGTGTCAATCATGGACTTAACGTGAGACTTGCTAGAATGTTTTATGTATCATTTATACGCTCTGTGATTGCCACATGAAAGACTGATTAAAAAGATAGAGGCTCATGGCATTGGGGGTGCTATATTAAGCTGGATTAGGGCATGGCTATACCAAAGGAAACAGAGAGTTAGTATAAATGGAGTCAAGTCAGAGTGGGAAAATGTTGTAAGTGGAGTGCCTCAAGGCTCTGTCCTGAAACGTCTGTTGTTTATAATATATATAAATGATTTAGATTCAGGTTTGAGTAGCAACATTTGCAAATTTGCCGATGATACGAAAATCGGTAGGGAAATTAATTCGGAGGAGGACTCACTATCACTTCAAGTTGATCTAGATAGGGTTTTGAAATGGTGAAAGGATTGGCAGATGCAGTTTAATGCTGATAAATGTAAAGTTCTGAGGTTAGGTAATGATGATTGAGTTACAAGATACGAGCTAGATGGTGTTGAGATTGTGAAGTCGGATTGCGAAAGGGATCTGGGAGTTATGATTAGCAAGAATTTAAAACAAAAAGATCAATGCATAAATGTTCGTAATAAGGCAAATCGGACACTTGGATTTATTAATCGCAGCGTTAGTAACAAGACAAAAAAAAAGCAAAACGGCGCAGATTTGGGGCCATTTCCACTACTCACTACCACCCACAGGATAAGTATTGTGTCCACTACCAACTAGAAGATGGGTATGGGGTCCAATACTACCTACAAGATGGGTATTGGATTCACTACCACCCACAGGAAGGGTATGGGGTCCACTACCATTTACAAGATGGGTATGGGGGTCCACTACCACCCACAAAATGGGTATGGGGTCCCAACCACCCACAAGATGGGTATGGGGTCAACTACAGCTCAAGGATTGATATAGATTCCACTACTTCCCACGGGGAGTTGATGTTGGGAGTGGGTGTGGTGTTGGGAGTGGTTGTGGTGATGGGAATGGTTAGGAGTTACAAGTAGAATGTTGGATTTCAAAATAGAACTAGTATATACTATGCCTAAAGCACTAATATGCACAGCGTTTTGGGCAAGATCTGGGGAAACCTTAAAAACTAAGACTTAAGACTAATTGAGATCAACAGCATGAACTGAACTGACATATGTTGACATTTAGGAGATACGGTAAGTTACAAGGAGTTGATTATGTAGTACTTAGTTGCTTTTCTCTTAAATTAGATGAAAGAGAGGTAATCTTTAACGGGACTGGGAATACATACTCACATACATACATACATACATACATACATACATACATACATACATACATACATACATACATACATACATACATACATACAGTTTGTTACACAGTTTCAAGTGTAGATATGATAGAGCCCAATAGGCTCAGGAACCTGTACACCTGTTGATTGACGGTTGAGAGGCGGGACCAAAGAGCCAGAGCTCAACCCCCGCAAGCACAACTAGGTGAGTACAACTAGGTGAGTACATGCATACATACATACATACAAACATACATACATACATACATACATACATACATACATACATACATACATACACACATACATATGGGGTATATATGGTATGTATGTATATATGTATACATACATACATACATACATATGTATGTATAAATATATACATACATATGGGACAATGCGAAAATGACATCGCAAGCAAGGCAAAGATTCAGCCTAAATTGCTGCATAGCCACATCAGGAGAAAAACAACAGGAAAGGAAAAGGTTATGAAATTAAGGATAGGGGCAGAAGGATTCACTACAAACGACAAAGAAGTATGTGAGGAATTAAATATGAAATTCCAGGAGGTCTTCACCTTAGAGCAAGTAGAAATCCCAGAGATAAGAGAGGGAATAGCTAACCAGGAACCACTGGAAGAGTTTGAGATTACCAGCAGGGATGCAAGGAAGTGTTTACTAGAGTTGGATGAGACAAAGGCTAAAGGCCCAGATGGAATCTCCCCTTGGATACTAAAGGAAGGAGCAGAAGAACTGTGCCTCCCACTCTCCATAGTGTATAACAAATCACTGGCAACAGGAGAACTGCCAGAAATTTGGAAAGCAGCTAACGTAGTCCCGATATACAAGAAAGGGGATAGACAGGAGGCACTGAATTACAGGCCAGTGTCCCTAACCTGCATACCATGCAAGCTGATGGAGAAGATTGTGCGAAGAAAGCTAGTGGAGCACCTGGAGTGAAAGAACTTTGTAACACAGCATCAACATGGATTCAGGGATGGCAGGTCCTGCCTCACAGGGTACTTGAATTCTACGACCAGGCAACAAAAATAAGGCAAGAAAGAGAAGGGTGGGCAGACTGCATATTTTTGGATTGTCAGAAAGCCTTTGATACAGGCCACACAAAAGGCTAGTGAGAAAGCTGGAGATGCAGGCTGGAGTGAAAGGGAAGGTACTCCAATGGATACAGGAGTACCTAAGCAACAGGAGACAACGAGTCAGTGTGAGGGGTGAGGTCTCAGATTGGCGAGACGTTACGAGTGGAGTCCCGCAGGGGTCAGTCCTTGGACCTATAGTGTTTCTGATATATGTAAATGATTTCCCAGAGGGTATAGAATCGTTCCTCTCAATGTTTGCCGACTATGCAAAAATTATGAGGAGGATTGAACCAATGGATGATAGTAGGAGGCTACAAGATGACCTAGATAGACTGAGTGAATGGTCCAACAAATGGCTGTTGAAGTTCAACCCGAGTAAATGCAAAGTAATGAAACTAGGCAGTGGAAACAGGAGGCCAGACACAGGATACAGAATAGGAGATGAAGTACTTAATGAAACAGACAGAGAGAAAGATCTAGGAGTTGATATCACACCAAACCTGTCTCCTGAAGTCCACATAAAGAGAATAACGTCTGCGGCATATGCGAGGCTGGCTAACATCAGAACGGCGTTCAGGAACCTGAGTAAGGAATCATTCAGAATCTTGTACACCACATATGTAAGACCAATCCTGGAGCATGTGGCCCCAGCATGGAGCCCGCACCTTGCCAAGCACAAGACAAAGCTGGAAAAAGTCCAAAGGTATACTACTAGACTAGTCCCAGAACTAAGAGGCACGAGTTATGAGGAAAGGCTGCGGGAAATGCACCTTACGACACTGGAAGACAGAAGAGTAAGGGGGGGGGACATGATCACTACCTACAAAATCCTCAGGGGAATCGACCGGGTAAACAAGATGAACTATTCAACACTGGAGGGATGCGAACAAGGGGACACAGGTGGAAGCTGAGTACCCAAATGAGCCACAGAGACATTAGAAAGAACTTTTTCAGTGTCAGAGTAGTTAGTAAATGGAATGCACTAGGAAGTGATGTGGTGGAGGCTGACTCCATACACAGTTTCAAATGTAGATATGACAGAACCCAGTAGGCTCAGGAATCTGTACACCAGTTGATTGACAGTTGAGAGGTGGGACCAAAGAGCCAAAGCTCAACCCCTGCAAGCACAAATAGCTGAGGTGAGTACACACACACGCGAACGCACGCTCGCACGCACACACACACACACACACACACACACACACACACACACACACACACACACACACACACACACACACACACACACACACACACACATACACACACACCAGACCTGTCTCCTGCAGCACATATCAAGAGGATAACATCAGCGGCATATGCCAGGCTGGCCAACATACGAACGGCATTCAGAAATTTGTGTAAAGAATCATTCAGAACTTTGTATACCACATATGTCAGGCCAATTCTGGAGTATGCAGCCCCAGCATGGTGTCCATATCTAGTCAAGGATAAGACTAAACTGGAAAAGGTTCAAAGGTTTGCCACCAGACTAGTACCCGAGCTGAGAGGTATGAGCCACGAGGAGAGACTACGGGAATAAACCTCACTTCGTTGGAAGTCAGAAGAGTTAGGGGGGGCACATGATCACCACATTCAAGATTCTCAAGGGAATCAACAGGGTAGATAAAGACAGGCTATTTAACACAAGGGGCACACGCACTAAGAGACACAGGTGGAAACTGAGTGCCCAAATGAGCTACAGAGATATTAGAAAGAACTTTTTTAGTGTCAGAGTGGTTGACAAATGGAATGCATTAGGAAGTAATGTGGTGGAGGCTGACTCCATACACAGTTTCAAGTGTAGATATGATAGAACCCAATAGGCTCAGGAACCTGTACACCTGTTGGTTGACGGTTGAGAGGCGGGACCAAAGAGCCAGAGCTCAACCCCCGCAAGCACAACTAGGTGAGTACAACTAGGTAAGTGCACACACGATCATTCCTGCAGCTTATCCAGGTCTTCTTGAAGCCTCAAGCTGTCCCCCTCAGTCTTAATCCTTCTCATAATGTTTTTCCTTTCACATGTGAGGCATGTATATAGTATGTATATAAAAACACTCGCCTCTTCGAATGCAACGTTGTGTCAAAATTTCAATGCAATCGGTAAAGAAGCTCCAAAGATTTCATTCACATAAAAAACACATGGAAAACACAGTCTTTCAAAAAAGCATGTTTTTCCCCGTCACAGACGTGACACCTACACGTTTGTATATGAAAAACCTGCTCGGAGCCGAATGGAACGTTATGTAAAAATTTCAAATCAATCAGTGAAGAACTTTCGGAGATTAGCGATTTTGAACAAACGAACATTTCCATTTTTATTTATATAGATTTATTTATTTATTTGTTTATTTATTTATGTACTAGCAGTACCCAGCCACGCGTTGCTGTGGCTCAGTAACGCATGTGCGTTGCTGACCCACAGCAACCTTCCTGTCCTCCCTACCATTACCCCCTCACCCGTCTCCTCCGCCACCCAACCATTCCCCACTCCACTGTCCCTCGTCCTCCCCACCAATCCCATCTCCCCACCATCTGCACGACCCTCTGCACCACCCTCTGCACCACCATCTTCACCACCACCTTTATCAGCATCTTCACCACCATCTTCACCACCACCTTCACCACCATCTTCACCACCACCTTCACCACCATCTTCACCACCACCTTCACCACCACCTACATCACCACCTTCACCACCATCTTCACCACCCCTTCACCACCACCTTCACCACCACCTTCACCACCATCTTCACCACCACCTTCACCACCACCTTCACCACCATCTTCACCACCACCTTCACCACCACCTACACCACCACCTTCACCACCATCTTCACCACCACCTTCACCACCACCTTCACCACCACCTTCACCACCACCTTCACCACCATCTTCACCACCATCTTCACCACCATCTTCACCACCACCTACACCACCACCTTCACCACCATCTTCACCACCACCTTCACCACCATCTTCACCACCACCTTCACCACCACCTTCACCACCATCTTCACCACCACCTTCACCACCATCTTAACTACCACCTTCACCACCACCTACACCACCACCTTCACCACCACCTTCACCACCACCTTCACCACCACCTTCACCACCATCTTCACCACCATCTTCACCACCACCTTCACCACCATCTTCACCACCACCTTCACCACCATCTTCACCACCACCTTCACCACCACCTTCACCACCACCTTCACCACCACCTTCACCACCACCTTCACCACCATCTTCACCCCCACCTTCACCACCACCTTCACCACCATCTTCACCACCACCTTCACCACCACCTTCACCACCATCTTCACCACCATCTTCACCACCACCTTCACCACCACCTACACCACCACCTTCACCACCACCTTCACCACCATCTCACCACCACCTTCACCACCACGTTCACCACCATCTTCACCACCACCTCCACCACCACCTTCACCACCATCTTAACCACCACCTTCACCACCACCTACACCACCACCTTCACCACCATCTTCACCACCACCTTCACCACCACCTTCACCACCATCTTAACCACCACCTTCACCACCACCTACACCACCACCTTCACCACCATCTTCACCACCACCTTCACCACCATCTTCACCACCATCTTCACCACCATCTTCACCACCACCTTCACAGCCCTACTTCCAGTATTCCTAAATTTTAAAACCATTTCCCTTCCCCTGCCTCTATATTACATATGGAATGCGAGCAGAAAATCATTTGAACGACGCAGAAGAGGAGAGCAAGTCGATAGACAACCTGGTATATTCAAATAAACTATGATTGGCACACTGTACACCGTACATCCCAATCATGATAAATGCTTCTTTATTCGCATGCTGTTGGTAAATGTGCTCGGTCCAACGTCTTTCCAGCAACTGAGATTTTTCAACGGCGTTACACATGCCACTTTCCGTAGTGCATGTCAAACTCTATATTTATTTGAGAACGACAGACATTGGGATGTATGCATTAATGATGCATCAAACACGTCACATCCAAATCAAATTCGTGTATTTTTGCAATCATATTGACCGACTGTTTTCCTTCATCTCAAACAGAGTTATGGGAGAAATATAAATAGCACTTAGCTTAAAATATTGTCCGTCGAATACGCAAGGAAAATTCAAATATGAACATGCATTTCACAGCAGAAAATCTACAGCGAAGCATTGATAATGATTAAGGATTTGTGCTTATAAATTGCGAACAAAGTTCTCAGTCAATTGGGAATGCCATCACCGAATCGATCTGCTGCTGTTTCGTTCGATGTAGAATTGCGTCGTGAACAAAATTACAGCACGGGTGATCGATTGTTGTATGTGCAATCAAATATCCCTAAGCTAACGTTTGAGCAAAAAGGCATTTACGATCATATAATTAAATTTTCAATAACGGGCTTGGAGAAATCTTCTTCTTCTTAGACGTGCCAGGAGGAACTGGTAAAACCTTCCTAATTAGATTGATTCTGGCAGCAATTCGATCCCAAAATGGCATAGTCTTAGCTCTTGCATCGTCCTGAATAGGTGCGACATTACTACCAGGTGGAAGAACTACTCATTCGGCTTTTAAATTGACATTGGACATGAAATTTATTGAAACTCCCAAGTGCAATATTTCCAAAGCATCCAGCATGGGAAAAGTATTGCAGAAAGGCAAACTTATTGTTTGGGATGAAAGCACAATGGACTACAAAAAATCACTCAAGGCTCCTGATCGATCATTGCAAGATTTGCGTGGAAACATCAGACCATTTGGGAATGCATTAATATTGCTTGCAGGAGATTTCAGGCAAACATTACCTGTAATTCCTCGATCGACACCAGCGGACGAAATAAATGCTTGCCTGAAATACTCTATTTTGTGGCGCCACATAAAGACGTTAAAATTAACTACAAATTTGCGTGTCCAGCAGCAAAACGATCCATCAGTTGAGATATTCTCACATCAATTTCTGGAAATTGGGAACAGAACGTGCCAGTTCATCTGACCTCAGGACGAATTTCATTGCGTCATAACTTCTGCAATTTAGTGACGTCAAAAGAGGAATTGGTTGAAAAAGTATTTCCCAATATTCAAACCAATTATAAGAATCACGATTGACTGAGTGAACGAGCTATTCTTGTGTCCAAGAACAAAGACGTCTATGAACTTAACAATATTATTCAGTCTTACATTCAAAGTGAGGAAGTCATATACAAGTCCGTCGTCATTGTTGTGGAAGCAGATGAAGTAGTTAATTATCCAAACAGAATTTATTAATTCACTCGATCTGCCAGGAATACCACCGCACTTACTGCAATTGAAAAGCTTTGCAACGTCACGTGGCTTGCAGTGAAAAAATATTCAGCAACGTCGTAGAAGCAACATTCTTGACAGGACCTTACAAAGGTGAAGATGTCCTTATTCCTCGCATTCCTATGATTCCAACAGATATGACATTTCAATTTAAGAGATTGTAATTTCCAATTCGACTGGAGTTTGCAATCACCATCAACAAAGCTCAGGGCCAATCTTTCGAATTGTGCAGTTTATATCTAGACACAGATTGCTTCTCACATGGACAATTATATGTTGCGTGTTCTAGAGTCGGCAAAACAGACAATCTCTATATCTCCCCAGACAATGGAACAACAAAAAGTATTGTATACCTACAAGAATTGTGAAATTAAACATATTAGAATTGTGCGCTTTCTGTTTTCTTTCCTTTCCATTTAACCAACCTGAACCACAGCAACGCGTGGCGGGTACATCTAGTATCTATATATGTTGGAAAATCCGACACCATTTAATATATCATACAGACAGATAATAGCTGTGTTGTATAAACAAGTTACCCATAGAAAATGTAACTTGTAGTGGAATTCCCGTCTATAGAATACGGGATATCATTACCACATACTATTATAAATTCTCCACCTATTATGGTGGGAATTATTCTTAAATACATTAGTCTTTGGACTTTACCATCATAAAAAACATCTCATATAAATTAACTTAATTATCAGTATTAAAGTAGAGTAAATGTGACCCGTCTATCACTTTCTGTCATCTGGACAATGTAAGCCAGGCGTCAGAGTGAGGAAGGAGGGGCAGCCATTGTTTGTATTAGACCAGAGGCTCACGGGAGCAAATATGGCTCCTGTTAATTTTACTTGGACGTAGTGTTATGGAAACCAAAGGTGTACCATCTTCAACACGCTGTCAACAAATTCAAGTTAAGTGTTCTTCCGAAACCCATTTATCTTTCATTTATGACCATTAATGTCAGTGGATATAGGGTGAGCCGGTTAGAGCACGAAATATCCTCATACTAAAGGTAATTAAGCCAGGTCTTCATTGTTCCATGTACAGTGTTTTCTCTGATATAGCTTGTCATATACTAGGATTCTGGCTTCACAGCTAGCGCCCTTTTGACAGGTCAAGACGAGGAAGCATGCTTTGTGCATCAGTTACCAGGGTGATGGAAGCTACCTCAAAGAGGGAAAATGTGGTGTCTACATCCTGGTTATACCTGGTGGACTAAGGCCTGCTGTACAAATAAGATAAGGAACCTCTTCAATGTATGTAGTCTAATACTGTAGTTTGATTGGCTGCATATATATAAATTAAATTAATATAAACCCCCTAATGTGTAGAGGATCGATTTGTGAGATTATGAGATTATTGCAGAAATACAGTCCACTTATCATTATACAAATTGCTATCGAAGTATACAAATTAACGTAAATATAAATTCATATAAATTAAATAAATATAAATCTCACAGGTCGGTTCCCACAATATAAATAAAAATGGAAATGTTCGTTTGTTCAAAATCGCTAATCTCCGAAAGTTCTTCATCGATTGCTTTGAAATTTTCACACAACGTTCCATTCGCATCCGGCCAGGTTTTTATATATTTATATACTATATAGTCTGTGACAGTAAAAAGCATGCTTTTTCACAAAAAACTGTGTTTTTCATGTTTTTCATGTGAGAAACATCTTCAAAACCTCATTACCGATTGCTTTGAAATTTTAACACAACATTGCATTCGAATAAACACGTCTTCTTATATATCTACTATATTCATGCCTCACCTGTGACAGGAAAAAAACATGCTTGTTTTGAAAAACCAGGAGA
This sequence comes from Procambarus clarkii, assembly GCF_020424385.1. Taxonomy (NCBI): domain Eukaryota; kingdom Metazoa; phylum Arthropoda; class Malacostraca; order Decapoda; family Cambaridae; genus Procambarus; species Procambarus clarkii. The sequence goes on from NW_025573353.1 coordinate 15,081, forward strand.
TCCAGCCAGAACACGCCAAAAAAAAAATCTATCAACAATCCCGTGACCCAACGGGATATGTGCGCCAGGCATTGTACAATCGGACCGTTGAAAAGGGATCCCAAAAGGCAGTAGCAAAACCAAAACGCGAAAACAAGACGTGAACAGGCTGCTCTAAGGCGGAGGAGGTGTCCAGACGTCAGCTCGGCCTCAAGGTTGAACCAGGAGTCGTGTGGGGCATGGTGGGAAGGAAGAGGGGATGGTGGAGTGGCTAGCAACCTAAAATAAACTATACTCACAAAATGAACGGTATGATAAACAACACAGCTCAATTCCAACACAATTCAAACAAAATAATAAAATCAAAATGAAAATAAATCAAACTTATGAAATTGAATTTACCAGTGCAATCAGAAACATTGAAATGGAATGAAACATATTTAGTATAGCATGTGTGTTGCTCCTACATGCAACAGATGGTGCTGCTTTTCAAGAAAAACATAGTTTTACTTGTTACAGGTGTGGCATCTATACTTATACTTACAGAATGAACGGTATGGTAAACAACACAGCTGAATTCCAACACAATGTCACACAAAATAATTAAAAATAAAATCGAAATCTATATAAATAAAATTTATCAACGCAATCAGAAACAGAAACATTGAAATGGAATTGTAAGATATTTAGCATTGCGAATGTTGCTCGTACATGCAACAGATAACGCTGTTTAAAAAAAAAATGTTTTTACCTGTCACAGGTGTGGCATCTATATAGTAGGTGTATAAAGACACACGTGTATTCAAATGGATCGTTGAGTCAAAATTTCAAAGCAATCGGTGAAGAACTTTTGGAGAATACACGGTGTGTTGCTCTTACATTCAACAGATGGCGCTGTTTTTCAAAAAAGTATGTTTTTTCCTGTCAAATGTGAGACATGTATATACTAGGTATATAAAAACATTCGCCTATTCGAATGCAACGTTGTGTCAAAATTTCAAAGCAGTCGGTAAAGAGGTTTCGAAGATTTCTCCTCACATGAAAACACATTAATCCAAAAAGCATGTGCTTTCCCGTCACAGACGTGACATCTATATAGCAAGTATATAAAAACGTGCTCAGATACAAACGGAACGTTGTGCGAAAATTTCAAAGAATTTCGGTGAAAGAACTTTCGTAGATTAGCGATTTTGAACAAACGAACATTTCCATTTTTATTTATATAGATTATATATATAGTTGAGGAGCAGTAATATAGTGTGAGAAGGAGAGTTCTGTCCAGAAGACTTAAGAGCCGTCAGTGATAGGGGGAAGGGAAATGGTTTTAAAATTTAGGAATACTGGAAGTAGGGCTGTGAAGGTGGTGGTGAAGATGGTGGTGCAGAGGGTCGTGCAGAGGTGGGGAGATGGGAATGGTGGGGAGGATGAGGGGACAGTGGAGTGAGGAATGGTTGGGAGGCCGAGGAGATGGGTGAGAGGGGAATGGTGGGGAGGACTGGGAAGGTTACTGTCGCTCAGCAACGCACATGCGTTTCTCAGCCACAGCAACGTGTGGCTGGGTACTGCTAGTAAATCTATACAAATAAAAATGGAAATGTTCGTTTGTTCAAAATCGCTAATCTCCGAAAGTTCTTTCACCGAAATTCTTTTAAATTTTCGCACAACGTTCCATTCGTGTGGGATATCGGGGCATGACTCAATTATTTAATTATTTAATTTAATAACGAAGGGCCACCCACTTTTGAGTAAAGAGGGAAACTAATAAAAAGTGATCATTAGAAAACACAAGGAAAAACCAGTGTCTATGGATAGGTATTAGAAAGAATAATCACTTAAATAAATAATGGACTGTATGATTAATTAACTAAAGTCAGAGCCTTAAACACCTACATTGGGTTATTGCTAGAACTTCATGTACGTCTAGGAACTAGTGTGGTTCGTCACCAGTTCATTGTTAAGTAAATAATATTATGACCTAAAATATTATAGAATCAATAGGTAAATTCAAATAGTGAATATTAATGATTATTAAATTAAGGAGTAATCATCTAAGTAAACACATCAACTTCCAATAATCATATGGTAAAATATTCGATATGATAATCTTGTGAATTTGTATAATAAATGGAATAATTAAATGTGTACAAAAAGTCTTAGCTTTAAGACGATTTCTATGACATCGTTCGTGCTTCGTCCTCGTGATCTCAGGATCTCCACTTAGAAGCCCTTAGAGGTGAATAACACGAATGCGGTTAACGACTCGTTGACTCCTCACATACGAGCTGTAATTTAAAGGATATTACGTAGCATTGAACTAGGCTACTTTGATCTCAATGTTTATGAAAACAGAAAATAAATATTAATGCGGTACTAACGTTGGATTTGGTGTCGTCCCACTATATAACGACAGACTACCCACGAAATATACAATCTCTAATGATGCATCAAGAAAAAAAATATACTTAGCATGAGCACAGTAACTGCTGAAGTCTGCTGATATCGCGTCTATCAGTCCCAGACTTCCACGGTGTTGTACACGTGATTGAGAGTTTTGGCTTGATTCTCGACGCGTTATTGATTGGCCGAGCACTATGGAGCACGTGGAAGAATAATTATTTGTTATTAGTTATGTATCAGTATAATTCTTGCTGATAACTCCCCAACGCCACATGTCTCAGACTCTGACGCCACGACTTTCCTCTGTCCAAGCACGCACACTGCACCGGCTGGCTCCACAATGGCGTCTCCTTCTCTTCCTACCCGCGTCCCGCATTCACCACAGAAATTATTAATTCACGAATACTACTATTTCGCGCAATTGTGGTTGAAATACTTTAATAAGGACTGGGTTGTGATTCTAGGGATTTAAATATTATCGCTTTCTCGTCTTATGGTGGTAAACAGAAATGGAGAAGATTTTAGTTTTCTCCATGGCATTCACGCGTGACAGAAAAACTATTACTTGATAAGAATTGTAACTAAAAACTCTCGATTTAAAATTATCTGGGAGTTATGTTATCCGTAAATAATTATCACACGAAATACTGATGATTTTAGAGAACCACATTCAATTCTCTAGCACATTGGTAATAAATGTGTTTAACTAGACATTATCTGACGCAATATTGCGGCTCTATTTCGTAAGAATTCTAGCATTAATACGCAGATATAATGGTTAGTTTATGTTAACACTACTGTTAGTAAATTTAGTGACTACTGTAATTAGTATATAATAATAATGATTTATTATAATACAATAGTAGTGTATTAGTGTTGGAAATTTCCAACAATTCGCATCCGAGCACGTTTTTATGTACATGCTATATAGATGTCACGTCTGTGACGGGGAAGCACATGCTTTTTTGGAATACTGTGTTTTTCATGAGGGGAAATCTTCAAAACCTCTTTACCGATTGCTTTGAAATTTTGACACACGTTGCATTCGAATTGGCGAATCTTTTTTTATATCTACTATATTCATGCCTCACATTTGACAGGAAAAAACATTTTTTTTTTGTAAAAACAGCGCCATCTGTTGAATGTGAGAGCAACACACAATGTAATCTTCGAAAGTTTTTCACCGATTGCTTTGAAATTAGATACAACGATCCATTCGAATGCACGTGTGTTTTTATATACCTACTATATAGATACCACACCCATGACAGGTAAAAACATGTTTTTTTTAAACAGCGCCATCTGTTGCTTGTAGAGCAACATTCGCAATACTAAATATGTTACAATTCCATTTCAATGTTTCCGATTGCATTGATAAATTTTATTTTTATAGATTTTGATTTATTTTATTATTTTTTATTATTTTGTGTGATATTGTGTTGGAATTCAGCTGTGTTGTTTACCATACTATTCATTTTGTAAGTATAAGTATAGATGCCACAACTGTAACAGGTAAAACTATGTTTTTCTTGAAAAGCAGCACCATCTGCTGCATGTAAGAGCAACACACATGCAATACTATATATGTTTCAATTCCATTTCAATGTTTCTGATTTCACTGATTAATTGAATTTTCATAGGTTTTGATTTATTTTCATTTTGATATAATTATTTTGTTTGAATTCTGTTGGAATTGAGCTGTGTTGTTTACCATACCGTTCATTTTGTGAGTATAGTTTATTTTAGGTTGCTAGCCACTCCACCATCCCATCTTTTCCCACCATGCCCCACACCCCAGTCCCTTTGTCCTCCCCACCATTCTCATTTCCCCCCATCCCTTCGTCCCCACCATCCCAAACTCCCCCTTCCCTTGTCCTTCCCCACCATTACCCCCTCATACTCCCCAACATCTCCCACTTCTGTCCCCTCATCATCCCCATCACTCCCCACTCCCTCGTTCGATGCCTTCCCAAATGGTCTGATGTTCCCATCAGAGAATTGGGAACATCAAGTGATCTGATGTTCCCATCACTGAAAGAAAAACAGTTAAAAAATGAAATGAAAATATGAAAAAATATATAAATAAACTATACTCACGAAATGAACTGTATGGCAAACAACACAGCTCAATTCCAATGCAATTCCCACAAAATAATTAAATCAAGATGAAAATAAATCAAAATCTAGGAAAATTCAATTTATCAATGCAATCAGAAACATTGAAATGGAATTAAAGGTATTTAGTATAGTATGTGTGTTGCTCTTACATGCAACAGATGGCACTGTTTTTCAAGAAAAAGCATAGTTTTACCTGTCACAGGTGTGGTATCTATACTTATATTTACGAAATGAACGGTATGGTAAACAACACAGCTCAATTCCAAATCAATATCTCACAAAATAATTCAAGAAAAAATGTAACAAATCGAAATCTATGAAAATAAAATTTATTAATGCAATCGGAAACATTGAAGTGGAATTCGTGACATATTCAGTAAAGCGTGCATGTTGCTATTGTGTGCATGTTTTTGCCTGTCACAGGGGTGGCATCTATATAGTAGGTATATAAAACCACGCTCCTATTCGAACGCAACGTTGTGTCAAAATTTCGAAGCAATTGGAGAAGAACTTTCAAAGATTTCAGCGTGTGTTGCTCTTACGTCCAACAGATGACGGTTTTTTTTTAAAAAGCATGTTTTTTCCTGTCACAGGTGAGGCATGAATATAGTAGATATATAAAAAGACGTGCTTATTCGAATGCAACTTTGTGTCAAAATTTCAAAGCAATCGGAAAAGAGGTTTCGAAAATTTCCCTCACATGAAAAACACAGTTTTTCCGAAAAAGCATGTTTTTTTCCGTCACAGACGTGACATCTATGTAGTATATATATATAAACCTGGCCGGATGTGAATGGAACGTTGTGTGAAAATTTCAAAGCAATCGGTGAAGAGCTTTCGGAGATTAGCGATTTTGAACAAACGAACATTTCCATTTTTATTTATATAGATATACAGGGAGGTACATTGGGATTGTAAGGATACATAGCATAGTGATTACATTCTTGTAAAGGCACTACTAAGTGCAGCATTTCGGGCAGGTCCTTAATCTTACGGAAAATTTTAAGTAGGTAAACACTAGCGAAATTTGTAAATTGATAACAGGTACATTGCAAGAAAAAATGAGATGATAGAGATTTGAATGTATATTAAAGCACATAGGTAGCTCAGGTGGATTGCATTGACAGTTTGAATAATAATTTAACAAAGATTAATAGGCACAATACAGCATATTGCTAGCACATATAAGAAGACAGCAATGATCACAATGGTAAAGTTGATTGGATTAAGTATAAAGATTGGGAGATTGGGGTAATACTAGATTTAGAGCAATTTTAAATCACAGAGCAGGAAACTATGAAGATGAAATTAGGTACTTAATTATAATAATTAAGTAGTAATAATTTACCTAATAAATTATAATAAACTAATAGTGCTTATTATAATTATAAATCCCATATACCCATCCTATGGGCAGTAGTGGACCCAAAATACTCATCCTGATGGTGGTAGAGACCCCTTGCTCATTACCCCATTACTCCATTACCTGTGGGCGGTAATGGACCCCATACCCATCCTGTGGGTGATATTGGACCCAATGCCCATCCTGTGGGCGGTATTGGACCCCATATGAATCCTGTGGGTGGTAGTGACCCATACCCATCCTGGGGGGTAGTAGTGCCCCCACCCCATACCCATCCTGTGAGTGGTTGTTGACCCAATATCCATCATGTGGGCGGTAGTGGACCTCATACCCATCTTGTAGGCGGTAGTGGACCCCATACTTATCCTATGGGCGGTACTGGACCCCATACCCATCCTGTGGGTGATATTGGACCCCATGCCCATCCTGTGGGCGGTATTGGACCCCATATGAATCCTGTGGGTGGTATGACCCATACCCCGTGGGGGGTAGTAGGTCCCCAAAGCCATCCTGTGAGCGGTTGTTGAACCAATATCCATCATGTGGGCGGTAGTGGTCCTCATACCCATCTTGTAGGCGGTAGTGGACCCCATACTTATCCTATGGGCGGTACTTGACCCCATTAGCATATTGTGGGGTGTAATAAACCCATGCCCAACCTGTGGGCGGTACTGGGCCCTATACTCATCCTGTATGTGACAGTGGAGGCCATACCCATCCTTTGGGCGTTAGTGGACACCATACTTATCGTGTGGGCGGCAGTGGGAACCATACCCATCCTGTGGGCGGTAATGGACCCAATACCCACCCTAAGGGAGGTAATTTATCCCCATATGCGTCCTATGGGTGGTAGTTAACCCCATACCCATCCTGTGGGCTGTAGTAGACGATATACTCATAATGTCGGCAGTAGTATAAGCATATACCCATTCCGTGGACAGTACTGGACCCAATTTTCACGCTGTGGGCGGCAATGGAGGCCATACCCATCCTGTGGGTGGTAGTAGACAAAATTTTCATCCTGTGGGTAATTGTGGACCCCATACCCATCCTGTGGGCGGTATAGTGGATGCCACACACATCCTTTGGGTGGAAGTGGAACATATACCCATCCAGTGGGCAGTAGTGCACCCCATGCATATCCTGTGGATGATAGTGGTCCCTATACCCATCTTATGGGCAGTTGATGGGCCCAGACCCATCCTACAAGTGGTATGGACCCCTTACCCACCTAACAGGTGGAAGTGGACCCCTATACCCATCCTACAGTTGGTAGTTGACACTATACCATCCTGTTTGCAGTAGTTTACTCCATAGACATTTCAACGTAATATCGTTTTCTGTTGACGTACCAACAATACATTCTTTAAAGATCTTTATAGCACAAACTACTGTATATAATTTTGATTGGTGAAGCACTTTTATTTTATGCAATAAATTATAGTGCTTATTATAATTTACTAAGAACAACTAATATTTCTCAAAACAAAACTACGAACCTTCAATAGGATGTAGCTGATCTGTATTATGTTGTCTACTACGATGGACGGGTACTGTGAGAAGTAAATTGGTACGTGAGGAAGAGTTTGGGCCTTGAAAAAATATAACTGGGAATATACCACATATATACTAATTCATAAGCAAAATATTGACTATAAGCAATAAGTCATATATGTGAGTCTTGTGCGAGAGCAGTTGTATGATCCCAGGTAGCTTGAAAAACGAGTCTACCCCCAGTGAGAGGTATTCAGCAAACCAGACCCAACTGAGAGGTCAAGGGAAATATAGACATGTGAATAAATATTAGATGCTTGGCTAATATTGATGAATAGTTTAGAAGCATGGGCAGAGAATAAATATGTAAATAAGTGACATGACATGAGATGTCGAGACTCTGCGGACAAGATGTGAGGCTAGTGAGGCACACACACATCGGTCACTCCACAGTGGTGCGACACCACCTTGAAATGTTAAAACCTGTCACTCACACCGAGATGATAGTTTGACTCTTCACAATCTCAATAGATCCCAGCACAGAGGAAGCACGTCGCAAGATATACTCTGGTTGATCCATCAGAGATTGGGTGATTACTTATCCCTAAAATATTACAAAAAGAGATATGGGCCCATTTTACATTCGATTACTCCTTAATACACTGACATTCATTCTCCCCGACGATGATATAGGTGGCCTCAGACGACAAGCAGGCTGTTGCTACTCTGGTGGTGAGTTATGCTGATAAGAATATCTCCTTCGTCAGCGTGGGAGCCCGACCTTGAATCCACACAATGTCGATTTACTACCACCTCAAGCTGCATCAGATGAATTTCTACACTTCCGGATGCCCATTTTTCCTTCCACGTCACAGGAGTAACTTGATTTCACCACACGAGCTGGCCAGTCAGCAGACACCGACCATAATGAGCTCCAGCATAGTCCTGAAACTTCCACATTAATTATTGTCCATCATGACTCCTGGGTCACTTTGGACCCACTCTCCTACACCCACCCACTCTCCTACACACACACACTCTCCTACACCCACCCACTCTCCTACACCCACCCACTCTCCTACACCCACCCACTCTCCTACACCCACCCACTCTCCTACACCTACACCCACCCACTCTCCTACACCCACCCACTCTCCTACCCACTCTCCTACACACACACTCTCTCCTACACCCACCCACTCTCCTACACCCACACTCTCTCCTACACCCACCCACTCTCCTACACCCACCCACTCTCCTACACACACACTCTCTCCTACACCCACCCACTCTCCTACACCCACCCACTCTCCTACACCCACCCACTCTCCTACACCCACCCACTCTCCTACACCCACCCACTCTCCTACACCCACCCACTCTCCTACACCCACCCACTCTCCTACACCCACCCACTCTCCTACACCCACCCACTCTCCTACACCCACCCACTCTCCTACACCCACCCACTCTCCTACACCCACCCACTCTCCTACACCCACCCACTCTCCTACACCCACCCACTCTCCTACACCCACCCACTCTCCTACACCCACCCACTCTCCTACACCCACCCACTCTCCTACACCCACCCACTCTCCTACACCCACCCACTCTCCTACACCCACCCACTCTCCTACACCCACCCACTCTCCTACACCCACCCACTCTCCTACACCCACCCACTCTCCTACACCCACCCACTCTCCTACACCCACCCACTCTCCTACACCCACCTCCACCCACCCACTCTCCTACACCCACCCACTCTCCTACACCCACCCACTCTCCTACACCCACCCACTCTCCTACACCCACCCACTCTCCTACACCCACCCACTCTCCTACACCCACCCACCTACACCCACCCACTCTCCTACACCCACCCACTCTCCTACACCCACCCACTCTCCTACACCCACCCACTCTCCTACACCCACCCACTCTCCTACACCCACCCACTCTCCTACACCACACACACTCCTACACCCACCCACTCCTACACCCACCCACTCTCCTACACCCACCCACTCTCCTACACCCACCCACTCTCCTACACCCACCCACTCTCCTACACCCACCCACTCTCCTACACCCACCCACTCTCCTACTCTCCTACACCCACCCACTCTCCTACACCCACCCACTCTCCTACACCTACACCCACCACTCTCCTACACCCACCCACTCTCCTACACTCTCCTACACCCACTCTCCTACACCCACCCACTCTCCTACACCCACCCACTCTCCTACACCCACCCACTCTCCTACACCCACCCACTCTCCACTCTCCTACTACACCCACCCACTCTCCTACACCCACCCACTCTCCTACACCCACCCACTCCTACTCTCCTACACCCACCCACTCTCCTACACCACACCCACCCACTCTCCTACACCCACCCACTCTCCTACACCCACCCACTCTCCTACACCCACCCACTCTCCTACACCCACCCACTCTCCTACACACCCACCACTCTCCTACACCCACCCACTCTCCTACCTACACCCACTCTCCTACACACACTCCTACACCCACCCACTCTCCTACACCCACCCACTCTCCTACACCCACCCACTCTCCTACACCCACCCACTCTCCTACACCCACCCACTCTCCACCCACCCACTCTCCTACACCCACCCACTCTCCTACACCCACACACTCTCCTACACCCACCCACTCTCCTACACTCCACCCACTCTCCTACACCCACCCACTCTCCTACACCCACCCACTCTCCTACACCCACCCCACTCTCCTAAACCCACCCCACTCTCTTACACCCACACCACTCTCCTACACCCACCCACTCTCCTACACCCACCCACTCTCCTACACCCACCCACTCTCCTACACCCACCCACTCTCCTACACCCACCCACTCTCCTACACCCACCCACTCTCCTACACCCACCCACTCTCCTACACCCACCCACTCTCCTACACCCACCCACTCTCCTACACCCACCCACTCTCCTACACCCACCCACTCTCCTACACCCACCCACTCTCCTACACCCACCCACTCTCCTACACCCACCCACTCTCCTACACCACCCACTCTCCTACACCCACCCACTCTCCTACACCCACCCACTCTCCTACACCCACACACTCTCCTACACCCACCTACACCCTACACCCACACACTCTCCTACACCCACCCACTCTCCACTCTCCGACACCCACCCACTCTCCTACACACACACCCACTCTCCTACACCCACCCACTCTCCTACACCCACCCACTCTCCTACACCCACCCACTCTCCTACACCCACCCACTCTCCTACACCCACCCACTCTCCTACACCCACCCACTCTCCTACACCCACCCACTCTCCTACACCCACCCACTCTCCTACACCCACCCACTCTCCTACACCCACCCACTCTCCTACACCCACCCACTCTCCTACACCCACCCACTCTCCTACACACCACTCTCCTACACCCTCCTACACCCACCCCTACACCCACCCACTCTCCTACACCACCCCACTCTCCTACACCCACCCACTCTCCTACACCCCCCCCACTCTCCTACACCCACCCACTCTCCTACACCCACCCACTCTCCTACACCCACCCACTCTCCTACACCCACCCACTCTCTACTACACCCACCACACACTCTCCTACACCCACCCACTCTCCTACACCCACCCTCCTCTCCTACACCCACCCCCACCCACTCCTACACCCCCACTCTCCTACACCCACCCACTCTCCTACACCCACCCACTCTCCTACACCACCCACTCTCCACTCTCCTACACCCACCCACTCTCCTACACCACCCACTCTCCTACACCCACCCACTCTCCTACACCCACCCACTCTCCTACACCCACCCACTCTCCTACACCCACCCACTCTCCTACACCCACCCACTCTCCTACACCCACCCACTCTCCTACACCCACCCACTCTCCTACACCCACCCACTCTCCTACACCCACCCACTCTCCTACACCCACCCACTCTCCTACACCCACTCCTACACACCCACTCTCCTACACCCACCCACTCTCCTACACCCACCCACTCTCCTACACCCACCCACTCTCCTACACCCACCCACTCTCCTACACCCACCCACTCTCCTACACCTACACCCACCCACTCTCCTACACCCACCCACTCTCCTACACCCACCCACTCTCCTACACCCACCCACTCTCCTACACCCACCCACTCTCCTACACCCACTCTCCCCACCCACTCTCCTACACCCACCCACTCTCCTACACCCACCCACTCTCCTACACCCACCCACTCTCCTACACCCACCCACCACTCTCCTACACTCCCACACCCCCACTCTCCTACACCCACCCACTCTCCTACACACCCACCTCCTCCACACCCACCCACTCTCCTACACCCACCCACTCTCCTACACCCACCCACTCTCCTACACCCACCCACTCTCCTACACCCACCCACTCTCCTACACCCACCCACTCTCCTACACCCACCCACTCTCCTACACCCACCCACTCTCCTACACCCACCCACTCTCCTACACCCACCCACTCTCCTACACCCACCCACTCTCCTACACCCACCCACTCTCCTACACCCACCCACTCTCCTACACCCACCCACTCTCCTACACCCACCCACTCTCCTACACCCACCCACTCTCCTACACCCACCCACTCTCCTACACCCACCCACTCTCCTACACCCACCCACTCTCCTACACCCACCCACTCTCCTACACCCACCCACTCTCCTACACCCACCCACTCTCCTACACCCCACTCTCCTACACCCACCCACTCTCCTACACCCACCCACTCTCCTACACCCACCCACTCTCCTACACCCACCCACTCTCCTACACCCACCCACTCTCCTACACCCACCCACTCTCCTACACCCACCCACTCTCCTACACCCACCCACTCTCCTACACCCACCTCCTACACCCACCCACTCTCCTACACCCACCCACTCTCCTACACCCACCCACTCTCCTACACCCACCCACTCTCCCTACACTACACCCACTCTCCTACACTCTCCTACACCCACCCACTCTCCTACACCCACCACACTCCTCCTACACTCTCCTACACACCCACTCTCCTACACCCACCCACTCTCCTACACCCACACACACTCTCCTACACCCACCCACTCTCCTACACCCACCCACTCTCCTACACCCACCCACTCTCCTACACCCACCTACACCCACCCACTCTCCTACACCCACCCACTCTCCTACACCCACCCACTCTCCTACACCCACCCACTCTCCTACACCCACACACTCTCCTACACCCACCCACTCTCCTACACCCACCCACTCTCCTACACCCACCCTCTCTACCTACACCCACCCACTCACACCCATACCCTACCTACACCCACCCACTCTCCTACACCCACCCACTCTCCTACACCCACCCACTCTCCTACACCCACCCACTCTCCTACACCCACCCACTCTCCTACACCCACCCACTCTCCTACACCCACCCACTCTCCTACACCCACCCACTCCTACACCCACCCACTCTCCTACACCCACCCACTCTCCTACCCCACCCACTCTCCTACACCCACCCACTCTCCTACACCCACCACTCTCCTACACCCACCCACTCTCCTACACCCTCTCCACTCTCACTACACCCACCCACTCTCCTACACCACACCACCCCCCACTCTCCTACACCCACCCACTCTCCACACCCACCCACTCTCCTACACCCACCCACTCTCCTACACCCACCCACTCTCCTACACCCACCCACTCTCCTACACCCACCCACTCTCCTACACCCACCCACTCTCCTACACCCACCCACTCTCCTACACCCACCCACTCTCCTACACCCACCCACTCTCCTACACCCACCCACTCTCCTACACCCACCCACTCTCCTACACCCACCCACTCTCCTACACCCACCCACTCTCCTACACCCACCCACTCTCCTACACCCACACCCACTCTCCTACACCCACCCACACTCTCCTACTCCTACCCCACCCACTCTCCTACACCCACCCACTCTCCTACACCCACCCACTCTCCTACACCCCCACCCACTCTCCTACACCCACCCACTCTCCTACACCCACCCACTCTCCTACACCCCCCACTCTCCTACACACCCACTCTCCTACACCCACCCACTCTCCTACACCCACCCACTCTCCTACACCCACCCACTCTCCTACACCCACCCACTCTCCTACACACACTCTCCTACACCCACCCACTCTCCTACACCCACCCACTCTCCTACACCCACCCACTCTCCTACACCCACCCACTCTCCTACACCCACCCACCCACCCACTCTCCTACACCCACCCACTCTCCTACACCCACCCACTCTCCTACACACCCACCCACTCTCCTACACCCACCCACTCTCCTACACCCACCCACTCTCCTACACACACCCACTCTCCTACACCCACCCACTCTCCTACACCCACCCACTCTCCTACACCCACCCACTCTCCTACACCCACCCACTCTCCTACACCCACCCACTCTCCTACACCCACCCACTCTCTACACCTACACCCACCCACTCTCCTACACCCACCCACTCTCTCCTACACCCACCCACCCACTCTCCTACACCCACCCACTCTCCTACACCCACCCACTCTCCTACACACCACCCCACTCTCCTACACCCACCCACTCTCCTACACCCACCCACTCTCCTACACCCACCCACCTCCTACACCCACCCACTCTCCTACACCCACCCACTCTCCTACACCCACCCACTCTCCTACACCCACCCACTCTCCTACACCCACCCACTCTCCTACACCCACCCACTCTCCTACACCCACCCACTCTCCTACACCCACCCACTCTCCTACACCCACCCACTCTCCTACACCCACCCACTCTCCTACACCCACCCACTCTCCTACACACACTCTCCACACCACTCTCCTACACCCACCCACTCTCCTACACCCACCCACTCTCCTACACCCACCCACTCTCCTACACCCACCCACTCTCCTACACCCACCCACTCTCCTACACCCACCCACTCTCCTACACCCACCCACTCTCCTACACCCACCCACTCTCCTACACCCACCCACTCTCCTACACCCACCCACTCTCCTACACCCACCCACTCTCCTACACCCACCCACTCTCCTACACCCACCCACTCTCCTACACCCACCCACTCTCCTACACCCACCCACTCTCCTACACCCACCCACTCTCCTACACACCCACTCTCCTACACCCACCCGCTCTCCTACACACACCCACTCTCCTACACCCACCCACTCTCCTACACCCACCCACTCTCCTACACCCACCCACTCTCCTACACCCACCCACTCTCCTACACCCACCCACTCACCTCCACACCCACCCACTCTCCTACACCCACCCACTCTCCTACACCCACCCACTCTCCTACACCCACTACACTCTCCTACACCCACCCACTCTCCTACACCCACCCACTCTCCTACACCCACCCACTCTCCTACACCCACCCACTCTCCTACACCCACCCACTCTCCTACACCCACCCACTCTCCTACACCCACCCACTCTCCTACACCTACCCACTCTCCTACACCCACCCACTCTCCTACACCCACCCACTCTCCTACACTCACCCACTCTCCTACACCCACCCACTCTCCTACACCCACCCACTCTCCTACACCCACCCACTCTCCTACACCCACCCACTCTCCTACACCCACCCACTCTCCTACACCCACCCACTCTCCTACACCCACCCACTCTCCTACACCCACCCACTCTCCTACACACACCCCACCCACCCACTCTCCTACACCCACTCACTCTCCTACACCCACCCACTCTCCTACACCAACCCACTCTCCTACACCCACCCACTCTCCTACACCCACCCCACTCCCCACCCACTCTCCTACACCCACCCACTCTCCTACACCCACCCACTCTCCTACACCCACCCACTCTACACCCACCCACTCTCCACCCACCCACTCTCCTACACCCACCCACTCTCCTACACCCACCCACTCTCCCACCCACTCTCCTACACCCACCCACTCTCCTACACCCACCCACTCTCCTACACCCACCCACTCTCCTACACCCACCCACTCTCCTACACCCACCCACTCTCCTACACCCACCCACTCTCCTACACCCACCCACTCTCCTACACCCACCACTCTCCTACACCCACCCACTCTCCTACACCCACCCACTCTCCTACACCCACCCACTCTCCTACACCCACCCACTCTCCTACACCCACCCACTCTCCTACACCCACCCACTCTCCTACACCCACCCACTCTCCTACACCCACCCACTCTCCTACACCCACCCACTCTCCTACACCCACCCACTCTCCTACACCCACCCACTCTCCTACACCCACCCACTCTCCTACACCCACCCACTCTCCTACACCCACCCACTCTCCTACACCCACCCACTCTCCTACACCCACCCACTCTCCTACACCCACTCCCACTCTCCCACACCTACACCCACCCACTCTCCTACACCCACCCACTCTACCTACACCCACCCACTCTCCTACACCCACCCACTCTCCTACACCCACCCACTCTCCTACACCCACACACTCTCCTACACCCACCCACTCTCCTACACCCACCCACTCCTCCTACACCCACCCACTCTCCTACACTCTCCTACACCCACCCACTCTCCTACACCCACCCACTCTCCTACACCCACCCACTCTCCTACACCCACCCTACACTCTCCTACTCTCCTACACCCACCCACCTACACACCCACCCACTCTCCTACACCCACCCACTCTCCTACACCCACCCACTCTCCTACACCCACCCACTCTCCTACACCCACCCACTCTCCTACACCCACCCACTCCTACACTCTCCTACTACACACCCACTCTCCTACACCCACCCACTCTCCTACACCCACCCCTCTCTCTACACACACACTCTCCTACACCCACCCACTCTCCTACACCCACCCACTCTCCTACACCACCCACTCTCCTACACCCACACACTCTCCTACACCCACCCACTCTCCTACACACACTACCCACTCTCCTACACCCACCCACTCTCCTACCCCACCCACTCTCTCCTACACACACACTCTCCTACACCCACCCACTCTCCTACACCCACCCACTCTCCTACACCCACCCACTCTCCTACACCCACCCACTCTCCTACACCCACCCACTCTCCTACACCCACCCACTCTCCTACACCCACCCACTCTCCTCCTACACCACACTCTCCCACCACCATTCTCCTACACCCACCCACTCTCCTACACCCACCCACTCTCCTACACCCACCCACTCTCCTACACCCACCCACTCTCCTACACACACCCACTCTCCTACACCCACCCACTCTCCTACACCCACACACTCTCCTACACCACCCACTCTCCTACACCCACCCACTCTCCTACACCCATCCACTCTCCTACACCACACATCTCTCCTACTCCACCCACCCACTCTCCTACACCCACCCACTCTCCTACACCCACCCACTCTCCTACACACACATCCACTCTCCTACACCCACCAACTCTCTCCTACACACACCCACTCTCCTACACACACACACTCTCCTACACCAACCCACTCTCCTACACCCACCCACTCTCTCCTACACACACCCACTCTCCTACACCCACCCATTCTCCTACACCCACCCACTCGCCTACACCCTCCCACTCTCCTACACCCACCCACTCTCCTACACCCACCCACTCTCCTACACCCACCCACTCTCCTACACCCACCCACTCTCCTACACCCACCCTCTCTCCTACACACACCCACTCTCCTACACCCACCCACTCTCTCCTACACCCACCCACTCTCCAACACCCACCCACTCTCCTACACCCACCCACTCTCCTACACCCACCCCCTCTCCTACACCCACCCACTCTCCTACACCCACACTCTCTCCTACACCCACCCACTCTCCTACACCCACCCACTCTCCTACACCCACCCACTCTCCTACACCCACCCACTCTCCTACACCCACCCACTCTCCTACACACACCCACTCTCCTACACACACCCACCCTCTCTCCTACACCCACCCTCTCTCCTACACCCACCCACTCTCCTACACCCACCCACTCTCCTACACCCACCCACTCTCCTACACCCACCCACTCTCCTACACCCACCCACTCTCCTACACCCACCCACTCTCCTACACACACCCACTCTCCTACACCCACCCACTCTCCTACACACACACACTCTCCTACACACACACACTCTCCTACACCCACCCACTCTCCTACACCCACCCACTCTCCTACACACACACACTCTCCTACACACACACACTCTCCTATACCCACCCACTCTCTCCTACACACACTCACTCTCCTACACCACCCACTCTCCTACACCCACCAACTCTCCTACACCCACCCACTCTCCTACACCCACCCACTCTCCTACACCCACCCACTCTCCTACACCCACCCACTCTCCTACACCCACCCACTCTCCTACACCCACCCACTCTCTCCTACACCCACCCACTCTCCTACACCCACCCACTCTCCTACACCCACCCACTCTCCTACACCCACCCACTCTCCTACACCCACCCACTCTCCTACACCCACCCACTCTCCTACACCCACCCACTCTCCTACACACACCCACTCTCCTACACACACCCACTCTCCTACACCCACCCACTCTCCTACACACACCCACTCTCCTACACACACCCACTCTCCTACACACACCCACTCTCCTACACACACCCACTCTCCTACGTCCACCCACTCTCCTACACACACCCACTCTCCTATACCCACCCACTCTCCTACACCCACCCACTCTCCTACACACACCCACTCTCCTACACCTACCCACTCTCCTACACCCACCCACTCTCCTACACCAACCCGCTCTCCTACACACACCCACTCTCCTACACACACCCACTCTCCTACACACACCCACTCTCCTACACCCACCCACTCTCCTACACACACCCACTCTCCTACACCCACCCACTCTCCTACACCCACCCACTCTCCTACACACCCACACTCTCCTACACCCACCCACTCTCCTACACACACCCACTCTCCTACACCCACCCACTCTCCTACACACACCCACTCTCCTACACACACCCACTCTCCTACACCCACCCACTCTCCTACACACACCCACTCTCCTACACCCTCCCACTCTCCTACACCCACCTCACTCTCCTACACCCACCTCACTCTCCTACACCCACCCACTCTCCTACACCCACCACACTCTCCTACACCCACCCACTCTCCAACACCCACCCACTCTCCTACACCCACCCACTCTCCTACACCCACCCACTCTACTACACCCACCCACTCTCCTACACACACCCACTCTCCTACACCCACCCACTCTCCTACACACACCCACTCTCCTACACCCACCCACTCTCCTACACCCACCCACTCTCCCACCCACTCTCCTACACACACCCACTCTCCTACACACACCCACTCTCCTACACACACCCACTCTCCTACACCCACCCACTCTCCTACGTCCACCCACTCTCCTACACCCACCCACTCTCCTACACCCACCCACTCTCCTACACCCACCCACTCTCCTACACCCACCCATTCTCCTACACCCACCCACTCTCCTACACACACCCACTCTCCTACACCCACCCACTCTCCTACCCACTCTCCTACACACACCCACTCTCCTACACCCACCCACTCTCCTACACACCCACTCTCCTACACCCACCCACTCTCCTACACCCACCCACTCTCCTACACACTCTCCTACACACACCCACTCTCCTACACACACCCACTCTCCTACACACACCCACTCTCCACACCCACTCTCCTACACCCACCCACTCTCCTACACACACCCACTCTCCTACACACCACCCACTCTCCTACACCCACCCACTCTCCTACACACATCCACTCTCCTACACACACACACACACATCGCATGACGGGTTTGACTTGGCATGTGCGAGCACGCTCTGTCCTGGGCGAGAAGCTGCACTCTCCCCTCGACTCTGATTATACGAACTTTCACGAGTTTCAACACCATCAAGTCTTTAACATTGCTCTTAGATCTCCTCACAGCGATTGTCGCTAATGATTCTTCACTGCTACATAGGCAATCACTTGCTCTAAGACACATGTACTCGTCACTCGTCACTAAGTCACTAAGTCACGTGTACTAACTAGGCTAGTACACGTGACACTAATTCTGACCACAGTTACTTATTATATTAGGATCCCGTGAGTACACAGCTGGCTCTTGCCAGACAACTGAGGTTTCCCTCTCACATCGGTTTAGCTCAATGAAATCACATGTGTCGTTTCCAGGTCTTTCACACTGCTAGTATTGTCTCTTCATGAACACCGAGTGGTCACGGCTTATCCACGAACTGTTGTTTGCGACGTAATTTGCAGTAATCCTTAATATAATCCAAACACACCAAAAAATCTATCAGTGATTAGGGTCTGACTGATTTAACAGTTACAAAAGAGCACTTTTACACCAGCCATAGGTGAGAATTAGCTGACCCTGAGCTCAGGTGTGGCAGCGTCCTCTCTTCTTGAAATCTGGAGTCTGAATGACGCCTTGAGGCATGACACCCACATGCTCTCCAGGATACCGTGATAGCGTCCCCTGTTGACCAATGGCAGAAGCTAGGCATTCCCGCCTTTTCTGTAAACGTATCTGATTGGCACGCACACCTATTCCTCTGCCAGAGTCGTTGTTTGGTTTCCACATCATCCAGCGAAAAGCGAAATTGTCTCAGAAGGGGGAAAAGAGGGATTGTGGTTAGAACCCAATGGTTTTGAGGAGAAAGGGCCCATCTCTGCTCCTCCCACCACAGTATCCACCAAAACTTACTCCTCCTGTGTAAAGGTACATCAGGCCTGATACCGTTCATCTGTTTACTCAATTGCAACAGGACTATATGACCCAGGTCAAACCTGATGACCTCTTTAGACTCTTCAGACCAAACTTGACACACAGTGGATGACTAATAACGAAGTTGTGCCATGCAAGCACACATACAAGCAACCATAAACAATAAGAGCAGGCATAAATCTGTGCCATTAGGAAGCATATCCTCACAAGGTAACTCAAAATATAATTTGTTATTTTAAAATTAAAAATAAAATTGAAATTGCTTAGTATATATAAAAAATTCGAATTTTAAAAGACGTACACTGACAATTTTGAGTAAAATGGTGTCAATGATTGTTCCACAAGTAGATATGGCAGATATTGCACGATTTTCTTGCAACTACCAATGAATATTGGCTGGGCCATATCCTCAAACTTAGGGAAGTTTCTGTGAAATCACCCGCCAAACAGTTGAGAAAAATATTACAGAACCCTTCAAAAAAAATTATTACACGTCCTTTGCTATTTGCATAAAATTATTCACAAACAAAATATTAAGACTTGTTACTAAGTGTATTTCATATATGGTGACAAATAACAGTGCTAAAAACCCTTTGTAATATAACGAACGAAAAGATTTAAATATCTATTCCAGTTTTTGGTTGTGACAAAACCTGATGCAAACCTTTTCTACAGTCAGTTGAGAAACTTTAGCAAAATAATTTCTTGTGAGACAATGAATGCATAATTTTTAAGTGAAAGGGAAAGTTAGCGCAATGTTTACTAATTATCTAATATTATGTAGTGTATATTATGTAGACTAATATACACGTCTTAAGTTCCTACCTAGAATATGAATCATTCTCTGCATTTTTCCTATTCAACGCATATAAGTGCTTTACAATACATCTCCCATACTTTTGTATGGGAGATGAAGGAATGCAAAGGTTATAACCCTGGAAACAGAAACCGAAACTGTCTCTATTTTCCGCTTGTTACAACTTGTAATAAAGTTGTTACATCTTGGCTTAACGTTTTTATGACGTATTAGAACGTTGTTACAGCTTGCTATATTGGTTGTTATAACTGGTTAGGAGGTGTTAAAACTTGTTCAAACGTTGCACCAACGTCGTAGTTTCGGTGTGTGTTTGGCGGGAAGGGAATTACCATGGGGTGCACCTGGTAATAATTACTCACACTCTTACCTCCGTCATCTCTCTCTGGTTCCCCATGCAAACGATGAGTCACAATAACGTGGCTGAAGATATAATGACCAAACGAAACAGTATGTGAGAACCGACCTGTGAGATTTATATTTATTTAATTTATATGAATATATATAGAATTTATATTTACGTTAATTTATATACTTCGATAGCAATTTGTATAATGATAAGTGGACTGTATTTCTGCAATAATCTCATAATCTCACAAATCGATCCTCTACACATTAGGGGGGTTATTAAATTAATATATATGCAGCCAATCAAACTGCAGAATTAACTACATACATTGAAGAGGTTCCTTATCTTATAGTACAGCAGGTTAGTCCACCAGGTATAACTAGGGTGTAGACACCAAATTATCCTCTTTGAGGTAGCTTCCATATCACCCAGTAACTGGTGCACAAATCTTGCTTCCTCGTCTTGACCTGTCAAAAGTGCGCTAGCTGTGAAGCCAGAATCCTATATATGACAAGTATTTCAGAGAAAACTGTACATGGAACATGAAGACCTGGCTTAATTACCTTTAGTTTGAGACTTCCACGTGCTCTAACCGAATCACCCTATATAATGACATTAATGGCCATAAATGAAAGATACATGGGTTTCGGAAAGAACACTTAACTTGAATTGTAGACATCGTGTTGGAGATGGTACCTTTGGTTTCCATAACACTACGTCCAAGTAAAATTAACAGGAGCCGAATTTGCTCCCGAGTGAGCCTCTGGTCTCGTACCAAACAATGGCTGTTTAACACTCCATACTATTGACGTTACTGGCCGACATTGTCCAGATATGATAGGAGCTAAATTTGCTCCACACGTCTCGGAGGTGACACAACAATGGCTCCCTCCTTCCTCCCTGACGCCTGGCCTACTTTGTCCAGATTTCAGAAAGTGATAGAAGGGTCACACTTACTCTACTTTAATATTGATAATTAAGTTAATTTATATAAGATGTTTTTATGATGGTTAAGTCCAAAGACTAATGTATTTAAGAATAATTCCCAGCAGAATAGCTGGTGAATTATAATGGTATGTGGTGATGATATCCCGTTTTCTTTAGATGGTAATTCCACTACAAGTTACGTTTTCTATGGGTAACTTGTTTATACAACACAGCTATTATCTGTATGATTATTAAATGGTGTCGGATTTTCCGACACAGTAAATGAAGAAACGACGACGTTTCGTTTCGTCCTGAAGTGTAGTTTGGTCATCATATCTTCCTCCGTCTCTTTCCCTTTCTTTATCTGCCTCTTCCGGTCTGTGTCTCTCTTCCTCGAGCTGCCCTGCTGGAGAAAGTGCTTATGAGATTTATTCCCTGTAAACACACACCGCCCAGAGGAATGTTTGTAAATGCGATTTTAATTGTTAATAATTCTTCTTTCCCCTGCCTACAATCTGATCCAGATGTTAGGTCAGGTTAGGTTAGGAAACCTTTAGTTGAATACCTTTCCAGACATCTAACGGGTGAATTGCAGCGTGGAAACTGAACAATAACAAACAATGAAAAGTGAAACTAGAGGAATCAGCTTAACACTAGTGCTTGGCTTGCAATGGCGGCAGCGGTAGTGGTGGTGACGGGTGGATGACAGGTGTAAGGTGATGGATGACAGGTGTAAGGTGACTGTTCTAGTGCAGGGTCACTGAGACGTCCGCCGTTAGTAAACTAATTGTAAACCCGGAGACGAATATCTTTGATAGGAAACTTTGGAACTCTGTGGGGACTTCTTTTTAAGCCAATGGCCTAGGAAAATTGTGGAGATTAAATTTTAAGTCTACTGGAAGAGTTTGCAATAAAGTCTATGAGCTAGAAAATTTACATTTAAATCTATGACCTAGGTAGTTTACATTCGATGGCCTAGGAAATTAATTTAATTCTACAGAGTATGGCCTAAAAACTCTATTTAAGTCTTGACCCTAAGATCTTCATTTAAGTATACGGGCTGGGAAGTTTACCTTTAAAGCTATGGGAATTTTGTATATAAATCTACAGGAACTTCATACCACATCTCTCTTCCCAAAAAATAAAAACGGGTCCTCTACGTCGCACCATTTATATTTTGCAGGAAATGTTTACTGGAAGAAAACTTACATTGAAATCAACAGGTAGTTTACACTTAAGACTGATATTTTCAAACTTCATCTTACACCAAAATTTGAAAATGCCAAGTCTATGTAATACGATTTAAAAAACTTAGGAAACGTCTGCTGGAAAAAATATATCTAAGTCTATGGGAATTTTTCTTGACAATGAACGGGAATTTCATGCCTTATCTTGCCCAAAAAATTCTAAAATGCACCACCATAGTCATACTGTCTTGCCTATGTACAGAGATTGTTGGGCTGCTATTCCCAAAGTGAGCGTGGAAAGACATAGATGACATTCGTCTCATTCAAAACATTTTCTTTGGATTTGGAAGAGTTCTTCATGAACAAGTTTGCTGAATTCAGTAACATCTACACGAAACACTGCCACTATATTAAAATTTATGGAAATGTTAAAAAGAAATAATAATAATAATTAAATTAAAAATAATTGCAATTTAAATAATGATAATAATTAAATTAATAGTAATAACAAAAATTAAAAATATTGAAACTAATTAAAAATAAATAGAAATCATAATATGTAAAACACAATTAATGCATATGTAAGCAAATAACATAAAACATTACCCAATATATTTATATAATACTGGTTTTGTTTGTTGCCACAGATCACAACTGCTTCACCAAGCTTGGTACACACACCTCCTATGGTTACTTGATTGAGTGCAAGTGTACCCACGGTGAAGGGTCCAAGCTGTATCTAACCAAACAGAATACAAGTAAGTCTGTCTGTCACGGTAGAGGGTCCAAGCTGCACTTAACCAAACAGAATACAAGTAAGTCTGTCTGTCACGGTAGAGGGTCCAAGCTGCACTTAACCAAACAGAATACAAGTAAGTCTGTCTGTCACGGTAGAGGGTCCAAGCAGCACTTAACCAAACAGAATACAAGTAAGTCTGTCTGTCACGGTAGAGGGCCCAAGCTGCACCTAACCAAACAGAATACATGTAAGTCTGTCTGTCACGGTAGAGGGTCCAAGCTGCACCTAACCAAACAGAATACAAGTAAGTCTGTCTGTCACGGTAGAGGGTCCAAGCTGCACCTAACCAAACAGAATACAAGTAAGTCTGTCTGTCACGGTAGAGGGTCCAAGCTGCACCTAACCAAACAGAATACATGTAAGTCTGTCTGTCACGGTAGAGGGTCCAAGCTGCGCATAACCAAACAGAATACATGTAAGTCTGTCTGTCACGGTAGAGGGTCCAAGCTGCGCATAACCAAACAGAATACATGTAAGTCTGTCTGTCACGGTAGAGGGTCCAAGCTGCGCATAACCAAACAGAATACATGTAAGTCTGTCTGTCACGGTAGAGGGTCCAAGCTGCACCTAACCAAACAGGATACAGGGTTGTCTCTGTCGGCCGTGATGAAGGGTCCAGATGCACTTACAAACAATACATTAAAAAATATTGTAAATGAATGTCTGTTTAGTACATTTATATAGTTGGTTAGTTTACATATGTTTACAGTGAACTATTTATCTTAAAGAAAGAGTTAAAACAATAACATGAATGTCTGACAATGAGAATAAAGTTTAAAAGATTAATTTAAACTAATCATTCAATGGCTTTATACAAAAAAGAATTTACACCCTCAGCAGTCTCCATGTATATGATTCTAGGGCAAACCTGGATCAAAATCACTCCCAACACAGTTCATTCAACATAGATCTGACTTCCATAGAACTCAACATTCCTGGCAGTAAGGCATCTCTTTGTCGCAGCAGTTCCTTCAAAATTACAATTATCCAGCTGTGGGTCTCACTGCTTTCTCTGCTGACAAGTTGTTTTATTGTATGCTGTATACCTGCTGCACCATGATATATATGTATCACTCATTCTTAAGCTGTATTACCTGACAACTAAGTTTGTTCTTCTGGGATAGTTGGAGCGGCCAGTGAATATAATAAATAAAAAGGAACTGATTGAGTTTGCTGGATGTGCGATTCCCTTCAGACATAAGGATACCATTCCTTTGTAAACAATTTCTTCAAGTGTGGATGTGGACATAAGGCCCGATATGAGATTGCAATGAGTGCATGGATGAACACCCAAGATTCGTCTTGAACATTTTCTCCATTCGCAATTAAGGTTACCAAAATCAACACTTTGAAGGTGGCATAGTTCACAGTCATGCGGGCATAGATCACAGTCATGCGGACATAGATCACAGTCATGCGGGCATATATCACAGTCATGCGGGCATAGATCACAGTCATGCGGACATAGATCACAGTCATGCGGGCATATATCACAATCATGCGGGCATTTATCACAGTCATGCGGACATAGATCACAGTCATGCGGACATAGATCACAGTCATGCGGGCATATATCACAATCATGCGGGCATAGATCACAGTCATGCGGACATAGATCACAGTCATGCGGGCATAGATCACAGTCATGCGGGCATAGATCACAGTCATGCGGGCATAGATCACAGTCATGCGGGCATAGATCACAGTCATGCGGACATAGATCACAGTCATGCGGGCATAGATCACAGTCATGCGGACATAGATCACAGTCATGCGGACATAGATCACAGTCATGCGGGCATAGTTCATAGTCATGCGGGCATAGTTCAAAGTCATGCAGGCATAGATCACAGTCATGCGGTCTCAGACATTGACTGTAAAATTCGACCGTGTTTCAAGTTGATCGAATTCACTCATAATGACATTCTTAATTTTAGGTCTCTAATAGCATAAGAAAAATTAACGTTGCCCCTTTGAGGAGAGGATATGACCCAGATGCTTTTCAAAAAACCTTTCAGAAATCTCTCTGCACAGTAACTTTAATTTCGGATCAATATGAAACGGATCGTGTGAGATAATGGTAACTATAGCACATTTGGTGTGATATTTTTCTCTACGCCTACCTCCCTTAGGAGGTGGACTACAAGTTTAAAGGCTGCTCACGGCAGTTAAGCATGAGTCCAATAGAAAAAGGAAAAGTGGGAGCAAACCGCCAGGCCTCCACCACCAGGGGTGAAAACCTGTCCACAATAGGCCGCTGGCTCCTCCTAGTTAAACAGGACGTTAAAACTAATAAAGGGTAACCAACAGGTTCTCACAATCAAATATTTATATTTGATGTGGCGCTATGAATTGGAATTCGAATTCCCAAGAACAGCCGCCTTATCAAGATCATATCAACATTTAATAATATGCAGAAATATGGTGGAATAATATGGTTGAAGGGTTGACATCAAAGACTGTTTTCTATAACATAACAATTTATTAATAACAAGAGACTAACTACTACATTACCGAGTTTACATTACGTTAATGTCAATCCAGTGGCACGATAACAAACAGCTAAATAGCAACCCTTGCTGTGAGGCTGCATACTGAACTAACCTGAACACAGGTGTGCCCACTGATGACGCAATATTGCAAATCAAAGAAAAATATCACAGACTAAGATACACCACAGCGAATGGTTACGTTATTGTCCATCAAGTGGCATTTGCAACACAGCTATTCAACAGCCCCTCGAGAAGTGACAGCAGGCTCCATCTTGCTGACACTTTGGGCTGACAACATGAACTAACTGAACAAATGAAGGATATCCACTGAAGACAAAGACACAAGCAGGCAATCAATAGTGTCTCGGTTTCCCTGACAGCTACTATAATCACAAACTTAGGGGTCCTCCCGCCCCCAG
>NW_025573354.1:0-39927 GCF_020424385.1 Procambarus clarkii
GAGTACTGCAGGTGTTGAGTACTGCAGGTGTTGAGTACTGCGGGTGTTGAGTACTGCAGGTGTTGAGTACTGCAGGTGTTGAGTACTGCAGGTGTTGAGTACTGCAGGTGTTGAGTACTGCGGGTGTTTAGTGTTTTGTCTCCAGTGTTCCTCCTTCTCTCTCTCGCTCTGTCTCTCTCTCTCTCTCTCTCTCTCTCTCTCTCTCTCTCTCTCTCTCTCTCTCTCTCTCTCTCTCTCTCTCTCTCTCTCTCTCTCTCTCTCTCTCTCAGTTACAGACATATATATCTCTAACTATACATTTTTAGGTTTTTAATTTTTTCTCTCTCATGTTCCGTTTTTTCATTGTATTTTCATTTCAGTCTTCCCGTTCCATCTGTTACTCCTCTTATTCCTTCATTTCACCCAGAAACAGCAAGAATGTCGTGTTTTCCACAGCACAATTGGACCACTTGGTCTAACTCGAAATTTTTCGACGTTCCGTGAAAATGCTTCGGATTTTTCAACAAAAAATTCCGAGATTTTCTCTATATTTTTGTGAAAAGATTTCAAGGAACAGATCTTAATGCCATGTTCCTTCATCCTGCTCTTGGTTCTAAGATAAGTGTTGTGTTAGGATATAAGTTCTCTTAAGGGTAAGTGTTGACTTAAGATAAATGTTGGCCTATGGTAAGTGTTGTTCTTAAAGATAAGTTGAATTGTCTAATCCTGAAGGATTCAACATCTATAGTGTGAAGGTAATTCACCTCAGCCTCATGTCACCCTCTCTCAGCACCATGTCACCCTTTCTCAGCTCCATGTCACCTTCACTTCAACATACAATACCCAAGATGAGTTCAAGGTCCCATAGTAACCTCATCTCACCCATTCTTCAAGAAATTAAAATGCCACAAAGCCTCAATAACTCCCACTCATTCCCCCCATCAACACTGTTATGAGTGATGCGACAGTTCTCAGTTGTTTCTTAACCTGTCACTCTCTCTCTCTCTCTCATCTTAGATGTCCTCACTGACCAGGTCACTCATGCAATGTTATCTACTTTTGCTATTTTCTGTTCTGTCAAAAATATAGACATGTCAAGATATATTTATTTTTGAATTTATGTTTTTTAAATTTGTAAATTAAATTTGTTCCTCCTTTTTCAGATATACAGACTTGTATTACAAGGCACGATGCGTGTATGATTTACAAGAGGTTACAGGTGACAGGTCGTCTGTCGTAGTGTCTGGTGGTCGTGGGTCGTCTGTCGTCGTGTCTGGTGGTCGTGGGTCGTCTGTCGTCGTGTCTGGTGGTCGTGGGTCGTCTGTCGTCGTGTCTGGTGGTCGTGGGTCGTCTGTCGTCGTGTCTGGTGGTCGTGGGTCGTCTGTCGTCGTGTCTGGTGGTCGTGGGTCGTCTGTCGTCGTGTCTGGTGGTCGTGGGTCGTCTGTCGTAGTGTCTGGTGGTCGAGGGTCGTCTGTCGTCGTGTCTGGTGGTCGTGGGTCGTCTGTCGTAGTGTCTGGTGGTCGTGGGTCGTCTGTCGTAGTGTCTGGTGGTCGTGTGTCACCTGTCGTAGTGTCTGGTGGTCGTGGGTCGTCTGTCGTAGTGTCTGGTGGTCGTGGGTCGTCTGTCGTAGTGTCTGGTGGTCGTGGGTCGTCTGTCGTAGTGTCTGGTGGTCGTGGGTCGTCTGTCTTAGTGTCTGGTGGTCGTGGGTCGTCTGTCGTAGTGTCTGGGGTCGTGGGTCGCCTGTCGTCGTGTCTGGTGGTCGTGGGTCGTCTGTCGTAGTGTCTGGTGGTCGTGGGTCGTCTGTCGTCGTGTCTGGTGGTCGTGGGTCGTCTGTCGTAGTGTCTGGTGGTCGTGGGTCGTCTGTCTTAGTGTCTGGTGGTCGTGGGTCGTCTGTCGTCGTGTCTGGTGGTCGTGGGTCGTCTGTCGTAGTGTCTGGTGGTCGTGGGTCGTCTGTCGTAGTGTCTGGTGGTCGTGGGTCGTCTGTCGTCGTGTCTGGTGGTCGTGGGTCACCTGTCTTAGTGTTTGGTGGTCGTGGGTCGTCTGTCGTAGTGTCTGGTGGTCGTGGGTCGTCTGTCGTAGTGTCTGGTGGTCGTGGGTCGTCTGTCGTAGTGTCTGGTGGTCGTGGGTCGTCTGTCTTACTGTCTGGTGGTCGTGGGACACCTGTCGTAGTGTCTGGTGGTCGTGGGTCGTCTGTCTTAGTGTCTGGTGGTCGTGGGTCGTCTGTCTTACTGTCTGGTGGTCGTGGGACACCTGTCGTAGTGTTTGGTGGTCGTGGGTCGTCTGTCATAGTGTCTGGTGGTCGTGGGTCACCTGTCATAGTGTCTGGTGGTCGTACCTGACATGTGACGGTCAGCAATATGAAGTGTCCGGACTCATGTCTCTCATCTCTCACAGTAATAACGAAGGTCATGTCTCTCATGATCTCACGAGGACTCTGTGTCTCACTCCAGGTTCTCAAGCCTCTCGCGTCTGGTTCCTTGAGCTCTCTACCTCGCTTAGTAAAAGCTTAATAAGCCTCTCGTCAAGAAAGAGGATGCTGGGAGCCATGATGAGTAACTCATCATCAAAGCTTTAGCTGAGTGGTCGTTAATTCACAACCTCCCCACCACCACTCCCCTCTTTATATATATAAATTAAACAGATGCAGGTTAACCAAGAGCTTAGGCCTATCCCAGAGACTTGTTCATATATTTTAAAACGCACTCGGATCATCAACACTCTGTTGTTGATGAGGACGGTCTGTTGTTGATGAGGACGGTCTGTTGTTGATGAGGACGGGCTGGTGTTGATGAGGATGGTCTGTTGTTGATGAGGACGGTCTGTTGTTGATGAGGACGGTTGTGTTGATGAGGACGGTCTGTTGTTGATGAGGACGGTCTGTGTGTTGATGAGGATGGTCTGTTGTTGATGAGGATGGTCTGTTGTTGATGAGGACGGTCTGTTGTTGATGAGGACGGTCTGTTGTTGATGAGGACGGTCTGTGTGTTGATGAGGATGGTCTGTTGTTGATGAGGACGGGCTGTTGTTGATGAGGACGGGCTGTTGCTGATGAGGACGGTCTGTTGTTGATGAGGACGGGCTGTTGTTGATGAGGACGGGCTGTTGCTG
Source organism: Procambarus clarkii (assembly GCF_020424385.1). Lineage (NCBI taxonomy): Eukaryota > Metazoa > Arthropoda > Malacostraca > Decapoda > Cambaridae > Procambarus > Procambarus clarkii. Next base: position 3,088 of record NW_025573354.1, read on the forward strand.
ATGAGGACGGTCTGGTGTTGATGAGGACGGTCTGGTGTTGATGAGGACGGTCTGGTGTTGATGAGGACGGTCTGGTGTTGATGAGGACGGACTGGACTAAAAGACTGGACTGGACCTTTTGTTCACATAACTCACCTAACCTAACCTAACCAAGGCTAAATATATACTAAATCAAGATATATAATAATGTTAAGATTCATTTCAGAAAAAGACACGTTGAATACACGATACGTTAAATTAATGAATACGTCTTTAGGGTCGTCTAAGCTTGGACAACCACTAACTGTATTGATGTACACACACACATGCGTTGATGTACACACACACATGCGTTGATGTACACACACACATGCGTTGATGTACACACACACATGCGTTGATGTACACACACATGCGTTGATGTACACACACATGCGTTGATGTACACACACATGCGTTGATGTACACACACATGCGTTGATGCACACACACACATGCGTTGATGGTGACCAATCCTCACTAAGGTTGTAGTGGAGGTCGATCGACCTGTCATTGTGCCTCACAGCCAGGTGAAGGTCAGGTCGCAGCTAAATTAATCCCGCTGCGTTGTTAACAGGTAAATGATTTGCATCGAAGTTGTTTGTAGTTCCTGGTCTTGTTTGGCCGCCCGTGGTCTCTAACTTGTTTGGCCGCCCGTGGTCTCTAACCCGACACCCGCGACACTGTAACGTTTGTACGTTACCTGTAGGATATATAGACGTCAACTGAACAGACGTCAACGTCACTGATAGTCCCTGTGCGTCCCTTTTAATATTTCGTCTCTGGTATTACATTCACGACGCAAGCAAGGAAAAAACGCCGCTAACAGGTTGAACAGTTTAACGGTGCTACGTCAGTAACAGATGACGTACACAAACAGGTACGTCACTAGAAAGCCATTTGCGTCACTTGTAGGCTGCCTACGTCACTGGTAATCATGCACGTCACTTGAAATTGAAATTGAAATTTAAATAAGCTTATTGAGGTAAACTCACTTGAAATGTTCGTACATAAAAGTTATGTTGATTCTCGGGTTACTTGCGTCAATAATACATCAGTAACGTCAGTGAGAGAGTCATTAATGTCACTGGAGAGCCATCCACGTCACTGGCAGGGTATCATCCTCACTGTCAGAGCATTTTACGTGATTGGTAAGTCATCCATGTCATTGAGAACTCATCCACGTCATTGAGAACTCATCCACGTCAATGAGAACTCATCCACGTCATTGAGAACTCATCCACGTCATTGAGAACTCATCCACGTCATTGAGAACTCATCCACGTCAATGAGAACTCATCCACGTCAATGAGAAGTCCTCACCCTCATTGAGAGGTCATCCACGTCATTGCGAATTCATCCACGTCATTGAGAACTCATCCACATGATTGGTTAGTCATCCACGTGTTTGATAAGTCATCCACGTGATTGAGAGGTCATCCACGTCACTGTCAAACCATCCCACGCAACTACTGGCATATTTACGCCACTAAACAGTCATCAGTGTCACTACAATGAGGTCAAGTCATAAAGATGCGTTTGACCGTTGACAGTGACGATTAACGACTGTTGACTGTTGCGACGGTTGTTAACAGAACCTTCACCCAACAGGTGGGTGTCAAGAGGCCCTGCTGGAGCACCTTGAGGCATAGGTCAACACCTAAGCTGTGCTCCAGGAGGCACTCAAATGTCACTTGAGTGCATATGTATGATGCGAAGGACATCAATACACAATATGTATTTATACAATATGTATTTATACAACATGTATTTATACAATATGTACACAATTTAAAGGCATAGACGACGTTTAAATGCCCACTTGGGGACTGTAAGTCCCAAAGATCTCAGTATATAGGCAAGACAACAACATCTCTTTCCAGACGACTAACGATGCATAAGCAACAGGGCTCCATCAAGGAACATATAATCTCTTCCCACAACCAGACCATCACCAGAGAAATCTTAACAAACAACACAGAAATCATCGATAGGTACAGTGATAGCAGGAGACTCGACATCAGCGAGGCACTACACATCAAAAAGTCAACACCAGCAATCAACAGCCAATTAATGCACAACTATATTCTACCCACTTCAAGGCATCGTATGGGCCAATAGGCCCTCTGCAGTTACTGCCATACTCATGTACCCACCTCACCCAAAACAAATAAAAAGCATGAGTTATGTCAAATCTTTCATAAACAGTGTATCAAGTGTATCATAAGTGGAGTGTTAAGTGTAAACAAGTTTTTGAGAATGTAGAAGCCGTTACAAAACGCTTCTAGGCGTCAGACCATTAATAAAGATGAATTTTGGAGAATTGATATTTCCATTACCACCGACAGTGAAGAAAAACATAAGAAATATTGAGAAAATTCGTGTTAGAATTATTAATCTTACCTTTTAGCTCATTTTCAACAACATATGTTTACAAGAAAGACTCTCACCAAAATATATAAATATATATATATATATATATATATATATATATATATATATATATATATATATATATATATATATATATATATATATATATATATATATATATATATATATATATATATTAGTATATTTTGGTAGCAGTCTTTCCTGTAGACATATATTATTAAACATGACCGAAAAAGTAAGATTAATAATTCTAACACGAATTTTCTCAATCTTTCGTACATTACGCTTCACTGTTGGAGGTAAATCAAAAATCACTTCTCCAAAATTCATTTTTATTTCTAGTCTGACGCGACACGGGCGCGTTTCGTAAAACTTATTACATTTTCAAAGACTTCACAAATACACAACTGATTAGAACTTGCGTTTCCCTGATTTTATATCTACATTTGAGTGAGGTGGGAAGGGTGATGTGGCATTACATTTGAGTGAGGTGGGAAGGGTGATGTGGCATTAACACAAGACAGAACACTAGGGGATATTAATAGGGTATTAAAAGTATCAACACAAGACAGAACAGAAACAATGGGTATTGAATAGAAGTGTTTGTAGAAAGCCTATTGGTCCATCTTTCTTGATGCTTCTATATTGGAGCGGAGTCTTGAGGTGGGTAGAATATAGTTGTGCAATAATTGGCTGTTGATTGCTGGTGTTGACTTCTTGATGTGTAGTGCCTCGCAAACGTCAAGCCGCCTGCTATCGCTGTATCTATCGATGATTTCTGTGTTGTTTACTAGGATTTCTCTGGCGATGGTTTGGTTATGGGAAGAGATTATATGTTCCTTAATGGAGCCCTGTTGCATAAGCAACAGGGCTCCATTAAGGAACATATAATCTCTTCCCATAACCAAACCATCGCCAGAGAAATCCTAGTAAACAACACAGAAATCATCGATAGATACAGCGATAGCAGGCGGCTTGACGTTTGCGAGGCACTACACATCAAGAAGTCAACACCAGCAATCAACAGCCAATTATTGCACAACTATATTCTACCCACCTCAAGACTCCGCTCCAATATAGAAGCATCAAGAAAGATGGACCAATAGGCTTTCTACAAACACTTCTATTCAATACCCATTGTTTCTGTTCTGTCTTGTGTTGATACTTTTAATACCCTATTAATATCCCCTGTTCTGTCTTGTGTTAATGCCACATCATCCTTCCCACCTCACTCAAATGTAGATATAATATCAGAGAGACGTAAGTTCTAATCAGTTGTGTATTTGTGAAGTCTTTGAAAATGTAATAAGTTTTACGAAACGCGCCCGTGTCGCGTCAGACTAGAAATAAAAATGAATTTTGGAGAAGTGATTTTTGATTTACCTCCAACAGTGAAGCGTAATGTACGAAAGATTGAGAAAATTCGTGTTAGAATTATTAATCTTACTTTTTCGGTCATGTTTAATAATATATGTCTACAGGAAAGACTGCTACCAAAATATACTATATATATATATATATATATTATATATATATATATATATATATATATATATATATATATATATATATATATATATATATTAAATACTGAATAATATTTATTGAAGCACTAATAAATTTTCAATTAAATAAATATATTTGGTTTGATAGTGTATGCAATTATTACAATTTTCTGAACAATAAATAATTTTGTTTCACGACAGATCTGTCATTAGCATATTATATGCGCCCTCACATTTAGGGGACATATTGCAATGAACAGCTGTCATGGCTTTATGCAAATTGCAAATTTGGGCCCTTGGTATATTTATCAAAATTTTATTATACAGTCCCCAAGTGGGCACGTGAAGGGCATCTTCACATGCCGACTTGGGGGACTGTAAGCCCCAAAGATCTCAGTATATAGGCAAGACAACAACGTCTCTTTCTAGGCGATTAACAATGCACAAACAACAGGGCTCCATTAAGGAATATATAATATCCTCTCACAACCAGACCATCACCAGAGAAATCTTAACAAGAACACATAAATCATCGATAGATACAGCGATAGCAGGAGACTCGACATCAGCGAGGCACTACACATTAAAAAGTCAACACTAGCAGTCAACAGCCAATTAACACATAATTACATTCTACCTACTTCAAGACCACGAACCAAAATAGAAGCAGCAAGAGAAAATATGGGCCCATAGGCCTTCTGTAGTTACTTTCATTATAATGTTCTCATATGCAATTCATACCCATTGATTTGTGTCACCTCGCCTAAAATCATTTGTGTCATATCACCTCACCCAAAACGAATATTAGCATGAAATGATATGTGTAAACATGTCCTTGAAAATGTGAGAAGTGCTTGTCAAACGCTTTTAGGCGTCAGACCATAAATAAAAAAATGAGAAAATGAGCTTTGGAGAGTTAAATTTTCAATTACCCCCGACAGTGATGAAAAACGTAAGAAATATTCAGAAGATTCGTGTTAGAATCATTTATCTTATCCTTTCGGTCATTTTCAACAACATATATATATATATATATATATATATATATATATATATATATATATATATATATAATTATATATATATATATATATATATATATATATATATATATATATATTAATGTTTTTAATGTGAAAGGGAGTACCACCTGAGGCTGGAAGAAGGGGACCCTGAGCCTCGGAGGAAATCACACACAACACATTAGAGGAAATGTTAAGGTCCCCTCCAATACAGTTCCTGTGTGCGCGTGTTTTTCTTTTTCTTAACACACACACTGTATTGTACTATTTGTATCTGTAGAATTAACCTATTAGCTGTTAGACCCCGCCTTTCTAACCAATTTATTTTTCCTCTATTATTGCTACCACATGTATTTCTCTCTAACACACGCACACACGCACACATGGTGACCAAAGAGCCAGAGCTCAACCCCCACAAGCACAAATAGATGAGTACATCCCAAGAAGCAGCCCGTAGCAGCTGTCTAACTCCCAGGTACCTATTTACTGCTAGGTAACAGGGGCATCAGGGTTAAGGAAACTCTGCCCATTGTTCCTCGCTGGCGCCCGGGAATTAAACCCGGGACCACAGGATCACGCGTTGAGCGTGCTGTCCAGCAGCCACCGGCCCCCATATTTGTGTGTGTATTCACCTAGTTGTGTTCACCTAGTTGTGTTCACCTAGTAGTATTTTTGCGGAAGTTGAGTTTTGCTCTTTCGGCCCGCCTCTCAACTGTCAATCAACTGTATACTAACTACTTTTTTTTCCTCCACACCATACACACACACCAGGAAGCAGCCCGTGACAGCTGACTAGCTCCAAGGTACCTATAAACTGCTAGGTAACAGGGGCATTCAGAGTGAAAGAAACTTTGCCCATTTGTTTCTGCCTGGTGCGGGAATCGAACCCGCGTCACAGAATTACGAGTCCTGCGCGCTATCCACCAGGCTACCAGGCATCCTAACGTGTGTGTGTGTGTGTGTGTGTGTGTGTGTGTGTGTGTGTGTGTGTGTTTGTGTGTAAATCACGACGATATTGACACAGAATACTTTTCTTCCGTTCCAGAACTAAGCCGCACTTAAGGTGTCTTCGAGGACATAAGCGTAGCAGGGGATTCTCCCTGACATATAAGCGTCTCTACAGAGGGCAACGACACCTATTTTCTCTTCTAGATCAAAGATCAGTCTGGTCTCTTCTTCTTTATAGCAGGTGCAGTTCGCGATGACTGCATCAGTACAAGTGTTGGGGGGACGGATTTATGTTGAGAATGATAAGAGTTTCAAAACTGCTTGTTGTGTTGTGGTGTAGGTGGAGGAGCGGCGACTACAACAAAGGTGTATGTCAGAGGGAGACTTGACACACCGGTGGGCGGTGTGTTGTGGTGTAGGTGGAGGAGGGGCGACTACAACAAAGGTGTATGTCAGAGGGAGACTTGCCACACCGGTGGGCGGTGTGTTGTGGTGTAGGTGGAGGAGGGGCGACTACAACAAAGGTGTATGTCAGAGGGAGACTTGCCACACCGGTGGGCGGTGTGTTGTGGTATAGGTGGAGGAGGGGCGACTACAACAAAGGTGTATGTCAGAGGGAGACTTGCCACACCGGTGGGCGGTGTGTTGTGGTGTAGGTGGAGGAGGGGCGACTACAACAAAGGTGTGTGTCAGAGGGAGACTTGCCACACCGGTGGGCGGTGTGTTGTGGTGTAGGTGGAGGAGCGGCGACTACAACAAAGGTGTGTGTCAGAGGGAGACTTGCCACACCGGTGGGCGGTGTGTTGTGGCGTCAGCTGATCCTCGGTATTTGCTCGAGGTCTTACAATAGGTAACACTTCAAGACCCCGAGCCAACATAGTACATAGCACACGCAATTTGGGGAGCCGGTCGGCCGAGCGGACAGCACGCTGGACTTGTGATCCTGTGTTCGATCCCAGGCGCCGGCGAGAAACAATGGGCAGAGTTTCTTTCACCCTATGCCCCTGTTACCTAGCAGTAAAATAGGTACCTGGGTGTTAGTCAGCTGTCACGGGCTGCTTCCTGGGGGTGGAGGCCTGGTCGAGGACCGGGCCGCGGGGACACTAAAAAGCCCCGAAATCATCTCAAGATAACCTCAAGATCTCAAGATGGGCAATTATTACCCATTATACCTTTGATCCGCTTGTTCATCTCACTCAAGTGCTGTTTCACCTCACCGCAAGGGAATAATATAAGCCTTGGCAGAGTATAGAAAATTAGTTACTACTCTAGGCGTCAGACCATAAAGATAGTTACTACTCTAGGCGTCAGACCATAAAGATAGTTACTACTCTAGGCGTCAGACCATAAAGATAGTTACTACTCTAGGCGTCAGACCATAAAGATAGTTACTACTCTAGGCGTCAGACCATAAAGATAGTTACTACTCTAGGCGTCAGACCATAAAGATAGTTACTACTCTAGGCGTCAGACCATAAAGATAGTTACTACTCTAGGCGTCAGACCATAAAGATAGTTACTACTCTAGGCGTCAGACCATAAAGATAGTTACTACTCTAGGCGTCAGACCATAAAGATAGTTACTACTCTAGGCGTCAGACCATAAAGATAGTGGGAAAATCAACTTTGGCAAGTTAAGTTTTCAACTTTCCTCGACACTGAAGAAAACCATAAGAAATATTGAGAAGATTCGTGTTACAATCATTAAACTTACCCTTTCAGTCATGTATATATATATATATATATATATATATATATATATATATATATATATATATATATATATATATATATATATATATATATATATATATATATATATATATATATATATATATATATATATATATATATATATATATATATATATATATATATATATGACAATGTCAGACCTATATATATGCAAACAAGCCTGAATGGTCCCCAGGACTATATACAACTGAAAACTCACACCCCAGAAGTGACTCGAACCCATACTCCCACAACTGGTATGTACAGGGACGCCTTAATCCGCTTGACCATCACGACCGGACATAAGGAAGTGATAGCCGAGGCTATATGAACCACTTCCCCGCCGGCACTCGGATGGTAATCTTGGGCATAGCATTTTATCAAATCACCTCATTCTTTGGGGCACACGTGAGGAACACAAATGCAAACAAGCCTGAATGGTCCCCAGGACTATATACAACTGAAAACTCACACCCCAGAAGTGACTCGAACCCATACTCCCACAACTGGTATGTACAGGGACGCCTTAATCCGCTTGACCATCACGACCGGACATAAGGAAGTGATAGCCGAGGCTATATGAACCACTTCCCCGCCGGCACTCGGATGGTAATCTTGGGCATAGCATTTTATCAAATCACCTCATTCTTTGGGGCACACGTGAGGAACACAAATGCAAACAAGCCTGAATGGTCCCCAGGACTATATACAACTGAAAACTCACACCCCAGAAGTGACTCGAACCCATACTCCCACAACTGGTATGTACAGGGACGCCTTAATCCGCTTGACCATCACGACCGGACATAAGGAAGTGATAGCCGAGGCTATATGAACCACTTCCCCGCCGGCACTCGGATGGTAATCTTGGGCATAGCATTTTATCAAATCACCTCATTCTTTGGGGCACACGTGAGGAACACAAATGCAAACAAGCCTGAATGGTCCCCAGGACTATATACAACTGAAAACTCACACCCCAGAAGTGACTCGAACCCATACTCCCACAACTGGTATGTACAGGGACGCCTTAATCCGCTTGACCATCACGACCGGACATAAGGAAGTGATAGCCGAGGCTATATGAACCACTTCCCCGCCGGCACTCGGATGGTAATCTTGGGCATAGCATTTTATCAAATCACCTCATTCTTTGGGGCACACGTGAGGAACACAAATGCAAACAAGCCTGAATGGTCCCCAGGACTATATACAACTGAAAACTCACACCCCAGAAGTGACTCGAACCCATACTCCCACAACTGGTATGTACAGGGACGCCTTAATCCGCTTGACCATCACGACCGGACATAAGGAAGTGATAGCCGAGGCTATATGAACCACTTCCCCGCCGGCACTCGGATGGTAATCTTGGGCATAGCATTTTATCAAATCACCTCATTCTTTGGGGCACACGTGAGGAACACAAATGCAAACAAGCCTGAATGGTCCCCAGGACTATAAACTCTGGGGTGTGAGTTTTCAGTTGTATATAGTCCTGGGGACCATTCAGGCTTGTTTGCATTTGTGTTCCTCACGTGTGCCCCAAAGAATGAGGTGATTTGATAAAATGCTATGCCCAAGATTACCATCCGAGTGCCGGCGGGGAAGTGGTTCATATAGCCTCGGCTATCACTTCCTTATGTCCGGTCGTGATGGTCAAGCGGATTAAGGCGTCCCTGTACATACCAGTTGTGGGAGTATGGGTTCGAGTCACTTCTGGGGTGTGAGTTTTCAGTTGTATATAGTCCTGGGGACCATTCAGGCTTGTTTGCATTTGTGTTCCTCACGTGTGCCCCAAAGAATGAGGTGATTTGATAAAATGCTATGCCCAAGATTACCATCCGAGTGCCGGCGGGGAAGTGGTTCATATAGCCTCGGCTATCACTTCCTTATGTCCGGTCGTGATGGTCAAGCGGATTAAGGCGTCCCTGTACATACCAGTTGTGGGAGTATGGGTTCGAGTCACTTCTGGGGTGTGAGTTTTCAGTTGTATATAGTCCTGGGGACCATTCAGGCTTGTTTGCATTTGTGTTCCTCACGTGTGCCCCAAAGAATGAGGTGATTTGATAAAATGCTATGCCCAAGATTACCATCTGAGTGCCGGCGGGGAAGTGGTTCATATAGCCTCGGCTATCACTTCCTTATGTCCGGTCGTGATGGTCAAGCGGATTAAGGCGTCCCTGTACATACCAGTTGTGGGAGTATGGGTTCGAGTCACTTCTGGGGTGTGAGTTTTCAGTTGTATATAGTCCTGGGGACCATTCAGGCTTGTTTGCATTTGTGTTCCTCACGTGTGCCCCAAAGAATGAGGTGATTTGATAAAATGCTATGCCCAAGATTACCATCCGAGTGCCGGCGGGGAAGTGGTTCATATAGCCTCGGCTATCACTTCCTTATGTCCGGTCGTGATGGTCAAGCGGATTAAGGCGTCCCTGTACATACCAGTTGTGGGAGTATGGGTTCGAGTCACTTCTGGGGTGTGAGTTTTCAGTTGTATATAGTCCTGGGGACCATTCAGGCTTGTTTGCATTTGTGTTCCTCACGTGTGCCCCAAAGAATGAGGTGATTTGATAAAATGCTATGCCCAAGATTACCATCCGAGTGCCGGCGGGAAGTGGTTCATATAGCCTCGGCTATCACTTCCTTATGTCCGGTCGTGATGGTCAAGCGGATTAAGGCGTCCCTGTACATACCAGTTGTGGGAGTATGGGTTCGAGTCACTTCTGGGGTGTGAGTTTTCAGTTGTATATAGTCCTGGGGACCATTCAGGCTTGTTTGCATTTGTGTTCCTCACGTGTGCCCCAAAGAATGAGGTGATTTGATAAAATGCTATGCCCAAGATTACCATCCGAGTGCCGGCGGGGAAGTGGTTCATATAGCCTCGGCTATCACTTCCTTATGTCCGGTCGTGATGGTCAAGCGGATTAAGGCGTCCCTGTACATACCAGTTGTGGGAGTATGGGTTCGAGTCACTTCTGGGGTGTGAGTTTTCAGACCTATATATATATATATGACAATGTCAGACCAACTCCTTCACTCAATCAATCACTCCTTCTGATGATGTATTAATATACGAAAGTACTTAAGGAAATTCCTGTTCATTTTTCCTCCGTGGTCTGACATTGTCACATTTTTAATCACGTGTTTACTTTCGTGATATACACACACACACACACACATATATATATATATATATATATATATATATATATATATATATATATATATATATATATATGCATAATCTGCATATAACCTTGCATAATAAAGTGTACATCATAATAAAAAAAAAGGGGGTGGTAGGAGAAGTGAACACTCTTTCGTATTCAGAGTTAAATGTCAAGTTTTTCCCTGAGTGCTCTGTGTTCCCTTCTCTGAGGCTGTGGGTCCCTATAATTACACCAGTGGTGGTACCCCCCTATATATAATATATATATATATATATATATATATATATATATATATATATATATATATATATATATATATATATATATAAATATATATATATATATATATATATATTATAATATATTATATATATATATATATATATATATATATATATATATATATATATGTATATATATATATATTAGTATATTTTGGTAGCAGTCTTTCCTGTAGACATATATTATTAAATATGACCGAAAAAGTAAGATTAATAATTCTAACACGAATTTTCTCAATCTTTCGTACATTACGCTTCACTGTTGGAGGTAAATAAAAAATCACTTCTCCAAAATTCATTTTTATTTCTAGTCTGACGCGACACGGGCGCGTTTCGTAAAACTTATTACATTTTCAAAGACTTCACAAATACACAACTGATTAGAACGTATCTCTGATTTTATATCTACATTTGAGTGAGGTGGGAAGGGTGATGTGGCATTAACACAAGACAGAACAGGAGGGGATGTTAATAGGGTATTAAAAGTATCAACACAAGACAGAACAGAAACAATGGGTATTGAATAGAAGTGTTTGTAGAAAGCCTATTGGTCCATATTTCTTGATGCTTCTATATTGGAGCGGAGTCTTGAGGTGGGTAGAATATAGTTGTGCAATAATTGGCTGTTGATTGCTGGTGTTGACTTCTTGATGTGTTAGTGCCTCGCAAACGTCAAGCCGCCTGCTATCGCTGTATCTATCGATGATTTCTGTGTTGTTTACTAGGATTTCTCTGGCGATGGTTTGGTTGTGGAAAGAGATTATATGTTCCTTAATGGAGCCCTGTTGCTTATGCATCGTTAAACGCCTAGAAAGAGATGTTGTTGTCTTGCCTATATACTGGGTTTTTTGGAGCTTACAGTCCCCAAGTGGGCATTTGAAGGCATAGACGACATTAGTCTCTTTTAAAGCGTTCTGTTTTGTGTCTGGAGAGTTTCTCATGAGTAGGATGGCCGTTTTTCTGGTTTTATAGTAAATCGTCAGTTGTATCCTCTGATTTTTGTCTGTAGGGATAACGTTTCTATTAACAATATCTTTCAGGACCCTTTCCTCCGTTTTATGAGCTGTGGAAAAGAAGTTCCTGTAAAATAGTCTAATAGGGGGTATAGGTGTTGTGTTAGTTGTCTCTTCAGAGGTTGCATGGCTTTTCACTTTCCTTCTTATGATGTCTTCGATGAAACCATTGGAGAAGCCGTTATTGACTAGGACCTGCCTTACCCTACAGAGTTCTTCGTCGACTTGCTTCCATTCTGAGCTGTGGCTGAGAGCACGGTCGACGTATGCGTTAACAACACTCCTCTTGTACCTGTCAGGGCAGTCGCTGTTGGCATTTAGGCACATTCCTATGTTTGTTTCCTTAGTGTAGACTGCAGTGTGGAAACCTCCGCCCTTTTCCATGACTGTTACATCTAGAAAAGGCAGCTTCCCATCCTTTTCCGTCTCGTAAGTGAAACGCAGCACGGAACTCTGCTCAAATGCCTCCTTCAGCTTCTGCAGATGTCTGACATCAGGTACCTGTGTAAAAATGTCGTCAACATACCTGCAATATATGGCCGGTTTCAAGTTCATGTCGACTAAGACTTTTTGCTCGATGGTACCCATGTAGAAGTTTGCAAACAGGACACCTAGGGGAGAACCCATGGCGACCCCATCTACTTGCTTATACATGTGCCCATCCGGGCTCAAGAAGGGTGCCTCTTTAGTACAAGCTTGGAGTAGTTTCCTCAGAATACTTTCTGGCATGTCAAGAGGAGTACAGGCTGGATCACGATACACTCTGTCGGCTATCATTCCGATTGTCTCGTCCACAGGTACGTTGGTAAACAGCGATTCTACGTCCAACGAGGCTCTTATCCCTGTGGCCCGTGTGCCCCGCAGTAAGTCCACAAATTCCTTTGGAGACTTCAGGCTGAAGGCGCAAGGAACATAAGGAGTCAGCAGGCCGTTGAGTCGCTTTGCCAGTCTGTACGTGGGTGTGGGTATCTGGCTAATGATTGGCCGAAGTGGGTTTCCAGGCTTGTGCGTCTTGACATTTCCATACGCATATCCAGGTTTATATTCCCCAATGATCTTTGGCAGGTGGAGTCCGGATTTCTTGGCGTTTACAGTTTCGATCAGTTTGTTGACCTTTGCTTTTAATTCGGCTGTAGTGTCCTTCGTTACCCTTTTTACCCGCGTCAGACTAGAAATAAAAATGAATTTTGGAGAAGTGATTTTTGATTTACCTCCAACAGTGAAGCGTAATGTACGAAAGATTGAGAAAATTCGTGTTAGAATTATTAATCTTATATATATATATATATATATATATATATATATATATATATATATATATATATATATATATATATATATATATATATATATATATATATATATATATATTGTGACAATAATCTCCTTCAAGAGATTGAGCCTGCTCTTCCCTCCACAAACACGTCGTTGAAATTATATAAAACGACTATGGAAGACATGTCCAACAACAACAACAACACCAGCAAGGCTTGCCAGGGTGAGCAAAACATATGCAGCCAGCCACCTGTTCGGACTCAAACCACCAAACTACATGTTGATCGCTACCGGCTCCGCTGATTGGTCGCCGGTCTGGCTGCACCTGCACTCGCCCCCCCATACTACTTGATGTCTGGGGTCGCCCCACCCTCATACCTCAGAATGTTCAGTGCTCTCGTTGTCACCACTCCTCCCAGCTAGACGCTAGCGTGTACTGAGAGAAGTGGTGGCTTAAAGCCAATATTCCAGCACCTCCCATTTACTTGTATATTGCACTTCTTGTTATTTTGTCTTAACGTAACTTTTCATTGTGTCATTTAAGTATTCTTATTATTTTGATTGATTGATTTTATTATAAGAATTTGTTTGTGCATTTTATTCATGTTTTGATTTATTTAACGTAATTAAAATTTCATTGTTAAAGTTTACTTGTGTTTTGTGTGTCTTCTCCTTACCTTACCACAGACGAAGTTCCAGTTTTTTCTATTTTTTTTTTATAACTATGTGACGAGGCCATACCCCTAGCCTTAAACAGCCGAACACCAACGCGTTACCGTCACAAGTTATATGGGGGCCTGTCCTAGGAGCTTCACTCAGGTACTGGTGCCAAGTGGTAATTTATGGTAAGCGTATTTAACTTTGTTAACGTAGCTTTACTATTTTTCATTCAATTTCATTTTTTATAAGGTGCGGTGTATTGTGCATTACGAGAGTAACATATAGTGAAGGTGAGACAACTTTGGATTACGTGGTGACTGTAGGCCGCAGTCATACTCTTAATTGGTCATCTCTCCCTCCGTGTTATTACTCGTATTTACCATCTATGTCCCTTGAATATTTCTCATTCTGACAGATCATCATATTGGTACCCTGGTACTGTGGTCTGCCCCGGGTCAAGAGTACCCAATCTTCTGCAATCTGACTGTAGGAGGACAAAGAGGGCCATAGTTCCTCTAGCTCGAACTTTAGTTGCTGAATTGGGACCTCAGCAGCAGTTCTCGTCACAAGTTGACACCTCGCACCCCTACACGTCAGTCAGAGATGATGATACATACAACGGTAGGGAATTAGCTTATTTTTTCAGAGCACAAAAGTTCGCTAATTCTGTAAGTATCATATTAAATTCAGTGGGGAAAACTTGCTTTATGTCCTATAGAGACTTGGCAAGGTATGCCTACATCCTTGGACTACCAATTTTACTTTTGAAGCATTTAACTGTTTCATTTGTTTTCGAAACTTTGTTTCATTTGTTAGTAGGATTTTCTTGCCCTTATTCTCTTACATGAGTACCGGGTACAAGATTTCCTGCGCCCTTGATTTAATTTAATCATTTAATATCTTTCACTTAACGTTAATTGTTAAAGATCACACAGGATAGGTACCAGTTGCCACGTTGTCCTGTTTCTGACATTTCACTATTGAATATTCGTGTACCTTTATTTGCTAATTTCACCATGTTTCGTCTCCAAACTTTCCGTGCAAATCCAGCAGGTGAAATAGGGACTTTAAGTCGTGCCAAGAGGACTGAATTACAAACTCTTGCACATGAGTATCAACTAGAAGTTCCCTACCAAGCCAACAAAAATGACCTACACAACCTGTTGCTGGATTACTATTTAGAACAAGGTAAGATAGACTCTGAAACTCATGAAACTTACTATATTGCAGAGAAAACTGACTTGGCAACGATGAAACTTAAACTAGAGCTGGCCAAGATTGAACGTGAGCAGCAAAGAGAAGCAGCTGCCATACGAAGGGAAGAACACGAACGCGAAGCTGCTTTGAGGAGAGACGAACAAGAACGCGAAGCTGCTTTGAGGAGAGACGAACAAGAACGCGAAGCTGCTTTGAGGAGAGAAGAACACGAACGTGAGGTCGCATTACTCCGTGAACGTGAACGAGTACAGCTTGAAACCAAACAACGCGAGTTGGAAATACAACGCGAACATGACAAGCAACAAGCGACTCTGGCTCTAGAGTGTCGTCAACGCGAAATCGCCTTGGAAACTTCACACTTCACTCAACGCCAGCAAGCTACTGCCAATCTTCCCGTCAGTTTTAATATATCACATGCAAGTAAGTTAATGCCATCCTTTGTAGAAGCAGAAGTTGATGTGTTTTTCACCACCTTTGAAACCCTTGCTAATCAACTCCGTTGGCCTGTCGACCAATGGGCCACACTTCTCAGAGTCCATCTTACAGGTAGAGCTGCAGTCACACTCAGTACTTTGGCGTCTGAGAATGACTACTACACTCTGAAACAAGCAGTGTTGGACGCCTACCTACTTTCCACAGAAAGTTATAGAAGGAAATTCCGTGACCACCTGAAGGCAAGTACCACTACCTTCCTCGAGTTTGCTAACACGAAACGGAGGTATTTCATGAAATGGCTGGAAGCAGCACATGTCTCTACTTTTACAGAACTCGTCAACCTGATGCTTGTTGAAGAATTCTTGAGACGTGTGCCACCTCCTGTCCGCCTCTACTTAGCAGATAAAGAAGAAACCGACTACCTGAAGTGTGCTAAGTCGGCTGACACTTACAGCCTCATCCACCGGCTGACACCCGAACCATCCTCCAGTAAGAAGTCGTGGTACAGTTACGAGAAGGTGAGCCCCGATCAAGCTGGTTCACAACTGTACTGCAAGTATTGTAGACTCTATGGACATACCATAGACAAGTGTGGTAAGTCTCAATACAAGGGAACCACTGACCAACAAAGACCCAAACCAACTCCTCCTAAGTCCGGTAAGCCTGTGATGAATGTTGGTGTTAATGTTAATGATCTTTCTCTTTTCAGTAACCACCTGTATACTGGAACTGTCTCTGCCAACGGTTCAAATCCGGAGGGACGTTTCAAATTGAAGATCTTGAGGGACACAGCGGCTCTACAATCGATCATCTTGAAGTCGGCTGTGCCCAACATAGTCTACACCGGGGAAACAGTCTTCATCACTGACCTCACTGCTACCACACCATACCCTCTCGCCAGAGTCCACCTGGATTGTCCCTACGTGAACAGAGAAGTCCAAGTCGCCGTCAGGGAAAAGCCTTTTCCCATGCCTGGAGTGCAACTTCTCCTAGGCAACGACTTGGCAGAAGACCTGCAACCGACCAACCTGATCGTCATGGACAAACCCCAGGTGTGTAACTCTGTGCCAATAAACCCTATTCTTGAGTATGTTCCAGCAGAGGTTCAAGAGAGTGATGAAGTTTCTCCTCCGGTTCTCGTGACCACCCGTGCACAAGCCGCACGTCCACAGCCAGCTGACTCTACTGCTACCGCTGTCCCTCAAGACCCTCAGAAACTCCCCCCGCATCTGACCAAGTTGGAGTTCCGTAAGTTGCAGAGGGAAGATCTTACTTTAACACCATTGTTTTTCCAGGCTGAGACTCAACCCGACAGTATTCCTGGGTTCTTCCTAGAGAACGACTTGCTCTACCGCAGATATAGACCCAGTAAACTGAAGGAGGAGGACGATTGGGCCAACATCGAACAACTTGTGATTCCCACCAGCCTGCGGCCCACTATTCTACACCTGGCCCACGGAGCATTCTCCCACTACGGCTTCAACAAGACTTACCATGGGATTCGTCAAGACTACTACTGGCCAGGTATGGTAAATAACGTCAAACAGTACGTAAAACAGTGTCATACATGTCAGATGGCAGGCAAACCGAACGTCTCCATTCCCAGAGCACCACTGATTCCCATACAGGTGCCTGCGGAACCTTTCCACAGACTCATAATAGACTGTGTTGGTCCTTTACCTCGGACCAGTTCAGGTAACGCCTACATCCTAACCATCCTGTGTCCTACCACCAGATTTCCCATAGCAGTTCCAGTGAAGAACATCACGGCTGCTACGGTTATAAAACATCTATTGAAGATCTTCACTCAATACGGATTTCCCAGGGAGATTCAAAGTGACTGTGGCACCAACTTCACCAGTGATCTCTTCAAAAGGACACTGGAGGAGTTCAACATCAAACAGGTATTGTCCAGCCCCTATCATCCTGCTTCACAGGGTTCTCTTGAACGTAGTCATCAGACCATCAAAGCACTCTTGAAAAAGTTTTGTAGTGAAACCTCAAAGGATTGGGATAAGCAGATTGACCTAATAATGTGTATTTTCAGAAGTCTCCCCAATGAGTCCCTAGGAGTATCTCCTTATGAGATGCTCTACGGCCGTAAGTGCCGTACTCCCCTTAAGGCTTTCAAAGACTCTCTCAGAGATGCCACCTTCAGTGAGCATCAGAATGTGCCCCAGTTTCTTCAAAACCTTCAACACATTCTAGAGAGAGTCCACCGCTTTGCCCATGATAATCTATTGAAAGCCCAGGTGAGAATGAAGACTCATTACGACCAGACCAGCAAAGTAAGAAAATTCAAGCCGGGAGACTTCGTCCTTGCCTATTTCCCTATCCCAGGTTCACCTTTACAAAACAGATTTTCAGGACCCTACTGCGTCAAAGAGTGCAGAGGCAACAACACTTACGTCATAGAGACTCCAGATAGGCGGCGGAAGACCCAGCTGTGCCACGTCAACCTCCTGAAGCAATATAATGGTACTCCTCCCACTGTCTTGACTAACTATTCCACATTCACAGAACCCTACATCCACAGTGAGACCTTCCCAGCTTCTCCTCCCGAAAGCACTGACAAGGAGTCAGCGCTTTCTAATTCCGAAATCCTTAATGATCTTCCCAAATACTTTCAGGATAATCATAGTGCACCTCTCGTCAAGATCTTCAGAGAACATCAAGAGTTGTTCAGAGATGATCCCCAAGAGTGTAATGTTACCCAGCACGACATCCAACTGCTCCCCGACACCCGGCCGATTCGTCAACCCTTCTACCGAATCAGCCCGAGCAAGAAGGAAGTCATGCGTGCTGAGGTGCAATACCTCTTGGATCATGGACTGGCTACACCTTGTGAGTCCCCCTGGGCCTCACCCTGTATCTTGGTGCCCAAACCCCAAGGTAAGGTGCGGTTGTGCACTGACTATCGTAAACTGAACTCTGTCACTGTCAAGGATGCTTACCCCTTGCCAAGGATAGATGACATCCTTGATGCCATTGGTAGTGCCCAGTACTTGTCCCAAGTGGACTTGCTTAAGGGGTACTATCAAGTGTGTCTAACGGAGCGCGCTAAAGAGATATCTGCCTTCATCACTCCTTTTGGACTTTTCAGATATGAACGCCTTCCTTTCGGACTATGTAATGCCCCGGCCACCTTTCAAAGAGCTGTCAACCGTGTCATCCAGGGCTTGGATAACACATACGCCTACCTGGACGATATCGTCGTAGCCTCCAACTCCTGGAGTGAACATCTGCTCCAGCTGCGACGTCTGTTCTCAAAGCTCCTGACAGCCGGCCTCACCATCAACCTGGGCAAGTCCACTTTCGCGAAAGGTAAAGTGCGTTATCTGGGTCATGTTATTGGGAGTGGCAGCATAGCTCCGTTAGACTCACACACTCAAGCCATCCAACAGTATCCACAGCCTACCACCAGGAAGCAGCTCCTGCGCTTCCTTGGTCTTGCCTCTTACTACCGTAGGTTTGTGAAGAATTTCAGTACAGTCGCCACACCTCTAATTCTATTAACCAGTCCCAAGCAACGGTATAATTGGACCATACAGCAAACCGTTGCTTTTGAACAACTCAAATTCCTCCTCTGTTCTAACCCCATTCTCGCCTCTCCAGATATCACCAAGCCTTTCGTCCTTCATGTCGACGCCAGTGGTACCGGCGTTGGTGGTGTCCTGATGCAACAACGAGGCGAGGAGGTTCTACCTGTCAGCTACTACAGCTACAAACTGAAACCACACCAGAGGAACTACAGCACTATTGAAAAGGAGCTACTATCCATCGTCCTGAACCTCCAACACTTCGCTCCGTACCTACAAGGCGCCAGGTCTACCACCATCTTCTCAGACCACAACCCTCTCCGCTTCCTACATCAAGCCCAATTCACCAACCAGCGTCTTCTACGATGGGCTCTGTATTTACAAGACTTCAACCTGGAGATCCGCTATATCAAGGGTTCTGACAACACCATAGCCGATGCCCTCTCCAGAGTTTATGAAGTAGAAGCGACTCCATCCATTACTCCACCACATAACGACGTACTTCTTCCAGAACCGCAGGCTTCGGGGGAGAGTTGTGACAATAATCTCCTTCAAGAGATTGAGCCTGCTCTTCCCTCCACAAACACGTCGTTGAAATTATATAAAACGACTATGGAAGACATGTCCAACAACAACAACAACACCAGCAAGGCTTGCCAGGGTGAGCAAAACATATGCAGCCAGCCACCTGTTCGGACTCAAACCACCAAACTACATGTTGATCGCTACCGGCTCCGCTGATTGGTCGCCGGTCTGGCTGCACCTGCACTCGCCCCCCCATACTACTTGATGTCTGGGGTCGCCCCACCCTCATACCTCAGAATGTTCAGTGCTCTCGTTGTCACCACTCCTCCCAGCTAGACGCTAGCGTGTACTGAGAGAAGTGGTGGCTTAAAGCCAATATTCCAACACCTCCCATTTACTTTTGTATTGCACTTCTTGTTATTTTGTCTTAACGTAACTTTTCATTGTGTCATTTAATTATTCTTATTATTTTGATTGATTTTTATTATAAGAATTTGTTTGTGCATTTTATTCATGTTTTGATTTATTTAACGTAATTAAAATTTCATTGTTAAAGTTTACTTGTGTTTTGTGTGTCTTCTCCTTACCTTACCACAGACGAAGTTCCAGTTTTTTCTATTTTTTTTTATAACTATGTGACGAGGCCATACCCCTAGCCTTAAACAGCCGAACACCAACGCGTTACCGTCACAATATATATATATATATATATATATATATATATATATATATGCATATATATATATGCATATATATATATTTTGTTTGTTTGTTGATTACAGTGTCTGGGATTACATGCAATTATTATTATTGCTTTGTAATGAGGGATAATCTTGCCTGCTATCAAAATAGCTTATAGTCTATAAATAATTAAAATAAAAACAACTCTGTTTTAATGTATTAAGTGACATTGTTACTCGTTTTATGCCAAAATTGTATATTATGATTAAGACTGATTTAGGCCGGTTTAGGCGTTTTTTTAATGATTGATATAAGTTGTTAGAAACATTATTTCCAAGCCTGAATTTTATAACTATATATTTTTCGATTGTGTGATAGACGTATCTAACTCTAAATCTTACATATATAATAAACATATAATTATAGATATTACGTGAAATGCTATGATTATGAATTTGTCTTTAGTAAAAATTTACTGTAAATTTTAGCAAGCTAACCTGAGTAAAAATATAGAAATATTTAGGAATAAATCATTTGAGTTTGAATTAATGATTGATTAAGGACCTGTCACGACACCAGAGAGTACAGGAAGCGTCAATGTTATCACCTTAAACTACTTAACATTGAACCATGAAAGACGGAAGATTAGGGAAAGGAAAGATTCATTAAAAACTGAGCCGGGTCAGGCGGGTTTCAAGCGTAGCCTACACACACACATGGGACTGAGTTTAGGTGGATATATATATATATATATATATATATATATATATTATATATATATATATATATATATATATATATATATATATATATATATAACTGAAAACTCACACCCCAGAAGTGACTCGAACCCATACTCCCAGGAGCAACGCAACTGATATGTACAAGACGCCTTAATCCACTTGACCATCACTTCTGGGGTGTGAGTTTTCAGTTGCATATTGTCCTGGGGACCATTCAGGCTTGTTCGCATATATATATATATATATATATATATATATATATATATATATATATATATATATATATATATATATATATATATATAGGAGCTGCCACACAAGGGCCAAAAGGCCTTTATCAGTGTCCATAATTATTATCTTCTTTTGTCTCCCAATCTCTCCTTTACTATCTTGATGCCTCATTCTCTATTCCTCTGCTTCCTCCTTCATGTCCTGGCCCTTGTTGGTGCCCTGAACCTTGTTCGCCCATGACGTCCCATTAATATCTTCAACTGACACATAGTGATGTCTCAGTTGAAGATATTAATGTGTGCCAGGGTATGATGTATGGTATTTTACTTAACAATTCTGTTCCTAATTGTCCAAGTCGATTTATTCTTGCGTTCAAAAATCTCAAAAATTATAATTCATTATATATTACCAAGGCTGATAAGTCAAATGCAGTAGTTATTATGAATAAGGATGACTGTCCGGAAAATGGAGTTACTCTTGGAGGACAGGGATACTTATCTATTGATTAACAGAGATCATACTGAAAAAAGTGATCGCATATTTTAACAAAACTCTCAAAACTGTAAACAAAGGCGATAAAGAGCTGATTTCAAGGCTAACAAGTCGATCTCCCTCTCTACCTTACATGTATGGTCTAATAAAAACTCATAAACCAGATAATCCGGCAAGACCGATTATTAGTTCAGTTGGTTAGGCGTCTTATAAACTCTCTAAGTGGTTAGTCAAAGTTTTATCCCCTATAGTTGGTACTATTTCCAACTCACACTTAACAAACACTGTAGACTTAGTTAATAAGTTATCCACACTGAATTTAAATTTGGATTTTAAACTAGTAGGTTTTAACGTGACTGTTTTACTCAGTAAAGTTCCTGTTGATGATTTGTTAGAGTTCCTACGTGAGGAACTGCCCAAATATAATTTGAACTTGCAGACCAATAATGTGTTGGAACTTATCAAAATATGTATAAAAGACAATTATTTTAGTTTTAAAGGAAAAATTTTCAAACAAACATTTGGAATGACGATGGGCAATCCCCTTTCCCCAGTTTTGAGCAATTTGTATATAAAGTTCTTTGAAACCAAAATTTTATACAGGACTATTCCTGGTAATGCAGTTTGGTTTAGGTATGTTGATGATATTTTGGGCTTATGGCCGTGTGACCAAGACCAAACAGTTTTTCTTAATGAACTTAATTCTTTGGTACTTTCAATAACATTCACATGTGAGAATGAGGAGAATGATACTCCTCTGTTTTTGGACATTAGGATTCATAGAGTCAATACAAAGTTCAAATTTAATGTGTCTAGAAAACCTACCAACGTGGGGTCGTATGTTCATTATTATTCGAATCATCATAGTAAAGTTAAACAGGCAGTATTTTCAGGAATGTTTCTTCGAGCTTTGAGGGTATGCAGCCCTGAGTTTTTTGATGAAGAGATTGCTAAAATATATGAAATTGGGAAGAGTTTACAATACCCTAAGATGTTTTTGGATTGCTCGTTCGGACAAGTCAGCGTACGTTTTATAATCATGTCCCCAAAACGAAATCAGAAATTGGAAACTCATTGGTGATAGCATATGTGATTGGACTTGAAAAACTTTCCCCGGTTTTTAAGAAACTTAATATCAATATGGTGTTCACTAACAGTACGACCAAGTCCAATAATAAAAAATACCCCTGGTACAGCAGGTTGTGTGTATTCGATTCCCTGCACTGATTGTGATTCTGTGTACCTTGGACAAACAGGAAAGTCCTTTCAATTGCGGTTGTCACAACATGCTTATAGTATTAGAACTGCCCAAACGTCTAGTGCACTGTATTTGCACACGAGTTGGTGTGAACACACTATTAACGGAGTAGAAATACCCTAAGCTACTCTATCCCTTTGATATGTATTTCTTTCTTATCTTAATAAACATACTTGAACTTGAACTTGAATCACACTATTAAGTGGGCTGGAGTTAAAAGCATTACCAATTGTGGTGGTTTCGTGGAACGGAATTTGACTCAGTCTCCCTTAATCAATGTCCAAATTTTATCAATGTTAGTACTGGTATGTACAAACTTGATCCATTTTTTTAAGTTACAATATTGCACAACAGATTAAGAAAAAACTCTGAAAGGGCTACTATGCCTCATTTCAATATTATAGTCATATATTGTATCTTCAGTGATGCTTTCTTTAATCTTCCATCCTTATTCTCTGACCCCTTAATCCTATTATTCTAAACTACTCTGTACCTGCTTCTGGGTAATTCTTTACTTGGGGATATGTGGTCAGATTCAGCTGTTGACCTGTTCCCTCCCTTTGTTTCTCCTAGACAGTCTGGTGTTGACAACGGGTTTAATCAGGCCGAAACGTTCACTTCATTTCACATTTCTCTGTGGAATTTCCGCATAATATATATATATATATATATATATATATATATATATTATATATATATATATATATATATATATATATATATATATATATATTGGTGTATACTGGCAGCAGGTTTTCTTTCAAACATGTTTCATTGAATATGACCGCATATTCTGTATTTATTATTTTCTGGTTTAGGGCTTCTATCCCTCTAACTATTTTCTTAGCATCAGGGCTTAATTGAAATAGGAGTTCTCCAAAACTCATTTTCGTACTTTTAAGGTGAAGAAAAGAAGTGATTTACTATAGAGTGTATTACACTTATTTGTATAATTTGCACGACGTTTCGAACCTCCATGGTCATTCTCAAGTGAACAGATCTTACAATACTAGTTGAATTCTCCTCAACTAGTATTGTAAGATCTGTTCACTTGAGAATGAACCATGGAGGTTCGAAACGTCGTGCAAATTATACAAATAAGTGTAATACACTCTATAGTAAATCACTTCTTTTCTTCACCTTAAAAGTACGAAAATGAGTTTTGGAGAACTCCTATTTCAATTAAGCCCTGATGCTAAGAAAATAGTTAGAGGGATAGAAGCCCTAAACCAGAAAATAATAAATACAGAATATGCGGTCATATTCAATGAAACATATATATATATATATATATATATATATATATATATATATATATATATATATATTAAATAATATTATTTAGTATTAATTAATATTTACAATTATTTATAGCTTAGTTACTTTCATGTAACTCGCAATTGTACATTCTTAACATTAATAGCCCAAATTAGCACATCTTGCTTTTAAATTAGCCCAAAAAGTAGCAAGTAGCGAAATTAAAAATTTGGGAGTATATATATATATATATATATATATATATATATATATATATATATATATATATATATATATATATATATATATATATATATATATATATATATATATATATATATGTATTATTAAATATGACCGAAAAAGTAAGATTAATAATTCTAACACGAATTTTCTCAATATTTCTTATGTTTCTTTTCACTGTCGATGGTAATTGAAAAATCAATTCTCCAAAATTAATTTTTATTTCTAGTCTGACGCGACACTTGAACTCGTTTTGTAATAACTTATTACATTTTCAAAGACTTTATATTTAATAATATATGTATACAAGAAAGACTGCTACCAAAATATACTAATATATATATATATGTTGACCAGACCACACACTAGAAGTTGAAGGGACGACGTCGTTTCGGTCCGTCCTGGACCATTCTCAAGTCGTCGACCATTCACAATCGACTTGAGAATGGTCCAGGACGGACCGAAACGTCGTCGTCCCTTCAACTTCTAGTGTATGGCTGGTCAACATACTTCAGCCACGTTATTGTGACTCTTCGCCTGAATATATATATATATGTATATATATGACCCCAGAGCGCTGTCCGCTCGGCTGCGAGGACCTGTGAGAGTGTATCAAATTTGCACGTATTCATATCGCCATGACTACTATACCACTCTCAAATATTAACTGATCAAAATAACCAAATTTATCATGACAGTTCTCTGGCATTTACGTGGATTACCTAAATATATTTCCGCCAGAATTGGACAATTTTATCACCTATTTTTTGCTGCTAATATTATTCAATGCAGTATAGAGTCTCTTGCAGAATTTACAAATATCATTCAATATTAAAAAATATCAGTAAATACTGAACAAATATTTAAATGCTGAAAATGATAATTAAATACTTTAACAACTAATTCAATACTGAAAAATAACATTTAATACTGAAAAATATTAGTATTTTTATCAAAATATCACTGGTTGATACGTAATTAAAGCTCAATTTGTATTTAAATTATGAAAAGGCTTTAGAGATAAAGAAGAAAAGAGTTTCTAAAGAAGGGAGAAGGAGAGGGTTCAAAGATAAAAAGAAGTAGATGCTGATGAAGACGAAATTATACTTTTTTCATTCTGTTGGTAAAATAGTAGTGTGTAGAAGAACGGATAGATAGACGGATGGATAGCCGGATATATAGATAGATGGATAGACGGATAGATAAATGGATGGATACACGGGTAGACAGATGGCTAGATGGATGAACAGAGGGTTAGATTGAAAGATGTATGGCTAACAACATGAGTAGGTGGATGGATAGATGATGGATAAACTGATAGATGGATAGATAGAAAATAAGTTGAATATAGAGGATAATGAATAGAAAAATTGATGGATGGACAGATGGAAAACAGAAAATCTGTGAGTAGTGGTCTGAAGCGTTTGTCTGGGAGAAAGTAGAGGACAGGTTCGAATCCTCCTCACGGTTCCTACTGATCTTCCCACTGATCCATCACGCTATTGTGATCTCCTGGAGCATCCAGACATGATGCTGGAAGCGACAAACTGCTAGTAAAGACCAGAAAATTGTATGGAAAAGGGCTATGAAATGGTGTCAAAATTATAGAGAGCAAATGAAGTCCAAAAGGATATATATATATATATATATATATATATATATATATATATATATATATATATATATATATATATATATATATATATACAGGAAACATTATTACGTTTCCTGTGATAATATAGGACGACAGGATATTAGGTGCAGTAATTTCCTCCCTCCAAGCTACCTGCGACGAGACTTCGTTAATTCCATCCAGGGAGTGGCAGTGACATCAAAGAGAATTTGATGTCATTTGACGTTTGATCAATTAGTACCAAAGCAAAAAGAAAAACAAGCCCCCCCCCCCCCGGGACGCCAAGATACATGTAAGTCTTGGATTGTTTACACTGCACAACAAAACTCTTTGTGTCTGATTATGTTAAATAAGATGCATGAATCAGTGTAGTTGTAGTTGGTGTATTAGCCAAGCTTTATCTTGTATATTCCCTCAGAGCTCAGCTTACACACAACAGGGTACACAGCAGTCTCCGTGGTGTTGTGGTAAGACACTCGCCTGGCGTTCCGCGAGCGCTATGTCATGGGTTCGTATCCTGGCCGGGGAGGATTTACTGGGCACAATTCCTTAACTGTAGCCTCTGTTTAACGCAACAGTAAAATGTGTACTTGGATGAAAAAACGATTCTTCGCGGCAGGGGATCGTATTCCAGGGACCATAGGATTAAGGACTTGCCCGAAACGCTACGCGTACTAGTGGCTGTACAAGAATGTAACAACTCTTGTATATATCTCAAAAAAAAAAAAAAAAAAAAAAAACCAGCCACAATGTGCTAGTTTGTGAATACATTTGCACAATTTGCATAAATACATCACATTAACGTGACGTATGAATGATAAAATCAATAGGCTCAATGCTCCCATGTTCTTGAGAGTATTAAGAACATGGGTTCGACTCCTCTTCACAGCTTCTCCTGATTTCCTCAAAAAATAATTTAATTTTAATAAGCAAAAGTTTTGGTGAAAAATAACTATGCTAAATAGCGGTAAAACTGAACTGAATTCAACGCTCACTTAGATACAAAATATGATTGTAAACAAACTTGGAGATACAGAAAAATACAGTGAAAAGTAAAGCTAAGTGAAACAAGAGAAGTAGAAATGAACACTTCATAATAGAAGACCTGGAGAGCAGTACGAGAAAATACTTGAAGAAGAGAAATTAAAATACTAATGAATATAATACACATAATAATACGTCCTCTAATTACTCAACACAAAGCTGCTATTAGGACAATATCCAACTCTGGCCCCAGACATCACTCGGTACCCCTACTCAAATCTCTGAATATGTTAGACATTAAGTCACTGCACATTCTCTCATGTGTATTATACATATACAAAACGCTAAATTGTAATGCCAATCCTGATCTCAAAAGCTTCATAGAAGGTTGTAACAGAACCCATGAGCACCACACCAGAAATAAATACAGTTTTGATATTCCTAGAGTACGACTTAATCAAACCAGAAATGCTCTACAAATCAAGGGCCCAGGATGTGGAATGACCTTCCCAACCATGTTAAAGACTGTACCTCTCTCAACCAGTTTAAGTTAAAAACGAAGCTATACCTAATAAATTCCCTGTAACCTACCTTACCTCTCTATTGTCAACCCATGTATGTTTTTTGTTTTTTTTTTTGTTTACAAATCAACGCTGTTTTAATGTAATTTTCTGTAATAATTTGTAATTGTATTTGTGCTGTTTTTTCAACAATGTTCCCCCTCTTTTACCTCTATTTTTATTTGTACTCAACGCATTTTTTTCTTTTTACCCATTAGTTTTAAGCTTTAGTCAGTAGTGTTTTTTCCTGCCCGAAACGCTTTGCGTAATAGTGGCTTTAGGCATTGTATGTACCAGCTCCTATCTATAAAGCCAACAAACTTTGTAAAATCTCTTTATGTATGTACCTTTGCCTAAATAAAAATTATTATTATTATTATTAATAATATTGTACAAGTGAAATAATATGTAAATAGATTATGAAGCATTCTTAAACTACAGGATAACTTGGTCGTCAGGGAAGGCTGGGAAGTCTGAGGTCTTGGCAGTCAGGAAAGTCAGGAAAGTCTGAGGTCTTGGCAGTCAGGAAAGTCTGAGGTCTTGGTAGTCTGGTAAAGGCTGATCTAAGGTCAGGATAAGGATTTGGGATGGGACGGTGGGAAGGAATGGTGCTCAACCACTTTGACGATCGGGGGATTGAACACCGACCTGCACGAAGCGAGACCGTCGCTCTACCGTCCAGTCCACCTAGTTGGTTAATAGAGCGTCAAAGACTAACTTTAACTGGATAACACCAGCGGCGTATGCAAAGCAGCCAATTTTGCATGTACCTCACAGGACAAGAAAGCTTTCAAATACACATAAATCACATTACCGTGTTATATATCAATAAGAAAACCCCACCACGGTTGTGAGGTGGGCGAGAACCCGCGACCCCGGCATCGCCAAGCTGCATACTCTACCACTGAGCCACTGTGACCTGTGGCATGTGAACAAGTCATTGATGGTCTAGTGGTAGAGTACGCGGCTTGGTAATACAGGGGTGGCAGGTTCGATCCCATCTCACAACCCCTGGTGGATTTTCTCAAAGCAGTCAGGTGTTGCACACTATGTTAAATACACAACTGAGTCTCCATAGCAGTCTCCATGGTGTAGTGGTAAGACACTCGCCTGGTGTTCCGCGAGCGCTATGTCATGGGTTCGTATCCTGGCCGGGGAGGATTTACTGGGCGCAATTCCTTAACTGTAGCCTCTGTTTAACGCAACAGTAAAATGTGTACTTGGATGAAAAAAAAACGATTCTTCGCGGCAGGGGATCGTATTCCAGGGACCATAGGATTAAGGACTTGCCCGAAACGCTACGCGTACTAGTGGCTCTACAAGAATGTAACAACTCTTGTATATATCAAAAAAAAAAAAAAAAAAAAAAAAGAATATTGGCTCCAGTGTGGAATATCACTATAAGAAACATAAACATAAGGTATTACTGAAGGAAGATTCTGAGGTTTTCGTCAGGAGAGAAACCTGAACATAAGATGACTGAGTTAGGAAGTAACGCTGAAGGAACTAGACCTTACCACGCTCTAAAGACAAGGGTGAAAAACAACATGTTCACGACATATAAGATTCATGAGGAAAATGTATCCTAAAGTGTTTTCGATGAATAGGGGGTAGAAGCCGGACGACATACACACAAACAAATACATCCAGACACACACACACACATACACCCAGCGAGGGGTCTTGGTTCCTGCAGGGTCGTTGCTCAATACCCGATGATCCTTGGTGATCTGTCATCATTCGTTCACTCAGTTCTCCTATCCCAGTTTCTGACTGTCACATCCTTTCCATATGCTGTACCGTCACGCTGGCATAGCACATTACCCTGATAACTACCTTACCTTACACAAATTGCCTATCTATGTCTAGTTGACAAACTCTCTTAGCTAACGACACACATGTTATATATCTGTAATTTTTTCCATATTATATATATATATATATATATATATATATATATATATATATATATATATATATATATATATATATATGCACTCACATATACACACATACCAAAAGAATAGGCGTGGTAGGAGAAGAAAATGTCAAAGTGTTCAGTGAGGATCCAGAAGGTCTTCTCTAAGTACTCTTTATTTTCTTCTCCGAGGCTATGGGTCCCTACACTTGTACCAGAGGTGGTACCCCTTCTAGGTTAAACATATATATATATATATATATATATATATATATATATATATATATATATATATATATATATATATATATATATATATATATATATATATATATATAATTTCTCTCGAGCCTCTCAAAATCTGACCTTATTGGTTGGTATTTGAAGTATATCGTAATCTCTAGCGTAATAATGGAGGGATTCGAGCGGTGTTTCTATAAAAATTATCAGCCTCTGTACATCTCAAAGAAAAATTTAGAGTGTTGACTCAAAGAACAAAGCGTAAGCCACTTACTAAGTCTGGAAGGGTTATAATTAGGGTCAAAAGTTGTGACTGAGTTAATACTCAAGTGGGCTTTGTTAGCCTTGAGGTTGAGCTCAGGAGCAGTATTAGCTGAGTGAGGAAAAGGTCAGCTGGAACAGAAAGTCTGGAATACTGGAATGTTCAGTTTGCTGGAAAATGGTCTTTTAATTTCAATGTTTTTATTGGATGGAGTTATTGACATATTTAATAAACAATGAGAATGATAAATTGGTTGATAATACTGTCTTTGCTTTTAGGTAGATGACGTCATTAAAAAAAATAAACTTATCCAGTGTTTACAGTTACGGTATCTCATCTACTGAGACATCTACGTAATCTACTGACTCTACCCTTAGACACATTTTTGCATTCCCGGTACCTCCTCTACCTCCTCTACCGGTACCTCATCTACCTCCTCTACCGGTACCTCATCTACCTCCATTACCGGTACCTCAACTACCTCCTCTACCAGTACCTCATCTACCTCCTCTACCGGTACCTCCTCTACTGGTACCTCCTGTACCTCCTCTACCGGTATCTCATCTACCTCCTCTACCGGTACCTCATCTACCTCCTCTACCGGTATCTCATCTACCTCCTCTACCGGTATCTCATCTACCTCCTCTACCGGTACCTCATCTACTTCCTTCTGTGTAATCTACTCGCTATTTACGCCTGTTTCCTGCTTCGTCCTATTTCCTAGGTGGTTCCTTAATTAGAGCATATGGTTGACTGTTTAGGGGGGACCATGATCATTATATTATAGATGGAACAACCATTACGGACTGACAATGAACCTCGTTATATCCGGCGGTAACAATGAAACCATCGTTGTGAACTCTGCTAAAATATCACGTCTGACATGTCATGGCTCCTGTTGAGAGAAGACATGAGTGATCTGGGGCCAGATTCACGAAGCAGTTACGCAAGTACTTACGAACCTGTACATCTTTCCTCAATCTTTGACGGCTTTGTTTACATTTATTAAACAGTTTACAAGCATGAAAACTTGCCAATCAACTGTTGTTATTGTTATAAACAGCCTCCTGGTGCTTCGGAGCTCATTAACTGTTTAGTAATTGTAAACAAAGCCGCCAAAATTGAGAAAAGATGAACAGGTTCGTAAGTGCTTGCGTAACTGCTTCGTGAATCTGGCCCCCTGGAGCCGAGACTCGGACACCATAACAAAACCATTGAGGGAACATTTCTCAAGGACTTACAGTTACCTGAGTGCACCATTTATTTCCTCACTCTGACGAGCTAATCACTGAAGCCGTAGACAGTCAGCCCGACCAAGTGACAGCCTCAGTTGAAAGAAAAGGTCGGATCTTTCTGTGAACTGAAAGTCAACAGCTGGATGCAACTGGACCAATCCAAGAGAGAGAGGGAACTGAACTTGGTATTGGAGTCCTTCTTATTGAAGTATTACTTGGAGGCTGTTGGAGGTACACTGACAATGTCGCTGAGGAGATCATTCTCTCTTGTACCAGGATGATTGTGAGACCTCAAAACTAAAGATAAATGATTATATATATATATATATATATATATATATATATATATATATATATATATATATATATATATATATATATATATATATATATATATATATATAGTTCAAACAACCCGATTTAGTATATAATTTTAATTATCTCTTCCAATCTGAACAGTAATGAGTCACAATAACGTGGCTAAATAAAGTTGACCAGACCACACACTAGAAGGTGAAGGGACGACGACGTTTCGGTCCGTCCTGGACCATTCTCAAGTCGATTGTGAGAATGGTCCAGGACGGACCGAAACGTCGTCGTCCCTTCACCTTCAAGTGTGTGGTCTGGTCAAAATGTTGAACAGTTTCCTCTCACTCTCGATACAACCTGACGAAACACGTTTCAGTGAACGACCTGGTAATGTCCTACTGAAAATACCGTTTCTACTCAAGTTTAGAAGATGAATTCTTCATTCTGCCGTGCAACATGTCACACTCATATGTGACATGTTGCACTGCAGATAAAGCATCTCAAACTTGCTTTGCAAGAGTGCAACGTCACGAGAGTACCATAACTATGCAAAAAAAAAACAATTGCAATCAGTTCCCATTGGTCGGCTATGCTATCTGGTTACCTGTATGATGTATTTCCCTGTGCAACATTGCAGAGAGCCAGCAGTAACGAGACCTTTGAGGGAAGTTGATGCATTTCTTTGTGGCACTCTGTGTGTGTGTGTGTGTGTGGCACTCTGTGTGTGTGTGTGTGGCAGCACTAAGGGTGAGTTGATTGTTGATTATTCCATCAATATCACAGGTGTGCTAGGATTGTTTGATGAGTGAGTCTATTAATTGTTCTACCTACCGTTGCTTCCACAACCTACTGTTGCTTCCACAACCTACTGTTGCTTCTACAACCTACTGTTGCTTCCACAACCTACTGTTGCTTCCACAACCTACTGTTGCTTCCACAACCTACTGTTGCTTCCACAACCTACTGTTGCTTCCACAACCTACTGTTGCTTCTACAACCTACTGTTGCTTCCACAACCTACTGTTGCTCCCACAACCTACTGTTGCTCCCACAACCTACTGTTGCTTCCACAACCTACTGTTGCTTCCACAACCTACTGTTGCTTCCACAACCTACTGTTGCTTCTACAACCTACTGTTGCTCCCACAACCTACTGTTGCTCCCACAACCTACTGTTGCTTCTACAACCTACTGTTGCTCCCACAACCTACTGTTGCTTCTACAACCTACTGTTGCTTCCACAACCTACTGTTGCTTCCACAACCTACTGTTGCTTCCACAACCTACTGTTGCTTCTACAACCTACTGTTGCTTCCACAACCTACTGTTGCTCCCACAACCTACTGTTGCTCCCACAACCTACTGTTGCTTCCACAACCTACTGTTGCTTCCACAACCTACTGTTGCTTCCACAACCTACTGTTGCTTCTACAACCTACTGTTGCTCCCACAACCTACTGTTGCTCCCACAACCTACTGTTGCTTCTACAACCTACTGTTGCTCCCACAACCTACTGTTGCTCCCACAACCTACTGTTGCTTCCACAACCTACTGTTGCTCCCACAACCTACTGTTGCTTCTACAACCTACTGTTGCTTCCACAACCTACTGTTGCTCCCACAACCTACTGTTGCTTCTACAACCTACTGTTGCTCCCACAACCTACTGTTGCTCCCACAACCTACCGTTGCTTCCACAACCTACTGTTGCTCCCACAACCTACTGTTGCTCCCACAACCTACTGTTGCTCCCACAACCTACCGTTGCTTCCACAACCTACTGTTGCTTCCACAACCTACTTTTGCTTCCACAACCTACTGTTGCTTCCACAACCTACTGTTGCTTCCTCTACCTACTGTTGCTTCCACAACCTACTGTTGCTTCCACAACCTACTGTTGCTTCCTCTACCTACTGTTGCTTCCACAACCTACTGTTGCTTCCTCTACCTACTGTTGCTTCCTCTACCTACTGTTGCTTCCACAACCTACTGTTGCTTCCACAACCTACTGTTGCTTCCTCTACCTACTGTTGCTTCCACAACCTACTGTTGCTTCCTCTACCTACTGTTGCTTCCTCTACCTACTGTTGCTTCCACAACCTACTGTTGCTTCCACAACCTACTGTTGCTTCCACAACCTACTGTTGCTTCCACAACCTACTGTTGCTTCCTCTAACTACTGTTGCTTCGTCAATATACTGTAGTTCCCTCTACTCTGTCAAATAATTAAACCTGCCGTCAACATCACTTCTACCTACCTTTTTTACCACCATTCTACCCTCTGCCAGCACTCTACCAACTTCTACCACTCTGTCAACTTCTACCATTCTACCAACTTCTACCATACCCTCAGCCTCCGTCACAGCATCATTCTGGCGTCTTGATCTTGGACTAAGCCTCCACAGGTCACTCATCTCCCCCCTCACTTATCCTGGAGCTCTGAGGCATCTTCTCCCTCATCTCTTCTCCTCATCACTCTCATCTTTAAGATGACTCGCATCTTCCCCTCATCCTTTGGCCTCGTTGTCTCTTTCACCTTTTTTCCCTGAGATTTTGTCTCACCTGACTTTTCTCAGTGCACAATATGATGTATTTTTTGCAGGGAAAGTGCATAAAATTTATTTGAGATGTATTGAAGGTTGCGTGACATTTTTCGAGTACGTTCGATAGATAGATAGATAGATAGACTCTATTCATAAGTATTCATCTTGCACATATAGAGTTAGGTTAGTTTCCACAAATTTACGAGAAATTATTTACAAATCACATATATGAAAACTTGAAAACATATGGTAAAGCTTCCCACACATTTACAGTTTTTTTTTTATTATTATTATTTTCTACCACAGACGTGGCCACACATTTACAATGCAAACCAGCATATATACATTTTCTTCTGTCCTCCATGGACAGGGTTAGAGATGTGTTCAACATATAGTTCAAGGGTTTATTGAACAACATATACAGTGAAAGGAGAGTAAGTCACATGTCATATGTGTGTTTAGGGTTAGTCATATATGTGTGTGTGGAGTGGGATATTGGTTTTCAGTATTTGTGACTTGTTCTTTATACAAAAAACTAAGAATTAGGAAGCTGTGTAGCAGGTCTGTTTGTCCATTCTTGCGAGGTCTTGTGTACACTCACGCCACCTTACCCATGGTCCTATATTCACTATTCTTGTGACCTGTTAGAATGTTTGGCTCACTGATGACACCTGGATGTCTATTCCAAACATGCATTCAACATTCAAGCAATAATGATATTAATAGCTTATTCGTGTATTTAGTTTTCACCAATTAGCTATCCGTTTTTTCCTTTTCTGTTCCCATGCGTATTTTGCATGTGGTGATCATGTCGCCTGTGCTGCTTCTCTCTTCCCTTGGCTTGTGGGTTAAATTCCTTCAATCTGTATATAAAACACTTAGCTCTCAGTTCTGAGACTAGCTTGATGACACATACTGATTTCGCAAGTTTTACCTTGTGTTTAAGGCAAAACTATGTTGTCAAAGCAGAAATGCATAAGAAATGCTGTTCTTATGTTGGGAAAACAGAATATTTCGTGAGATGTTCAGCTGATATGGAGTTTGGGAGGTACATTCTGAGATGTAAGTGTCACGTTTGATTGTGTGGTCATGTATTTTAATGTGTGTCTAGGGGGAATAGAGGCTTTTACTGGAGCCAAAGGGGAATTCAAGGTGTAGGAAAACAACCTAGTAGATATATTACACAAATGCATATTAATAACACACACACACGACATTACATAATTCATTCCTAATAAATCAATGCATTCAGAATTAAACCAACATTGTAATACTCATCACCAATATATGCTCTGGCCTCCCTACCCCGTCAAACACACACCGAAACTACGACGTTGATACAACGTTCGAACAAGTTTTAACACCTCCTAACCAGTTATAACAACCGATATAGCAAGTTGTAACAACGTTCAAATACGTCATAAACACGTTAAGCCAAGATGTAACAACTTTATTACAAGTTGTAACAAGCGGAAAATAAAGACAGTTTCGGTTTGTGTTTCCAGGAATATGGCCTTTAGTCCAAGCTGGAACTGAGCACACAGCCTCACGGAGTCGGTCGGCATACCGGCTCCACTCATGTTAATAAATACTTGATAAGAGAAACTAACCTCCACAGGAGGAAAGGTTCGTAGCAGTCAGCCAACTGATCTTTGTCGTTATCTAACTCCAGGAGTCTTTCTTACCCCCTCTGGTACCTTATGTACGTCTTTCAGTGGCCAGCAGCAGTATTCATTTCCTTGCACTTGCTTGGGTTCACTTCTAGAAGCCGCTTGTTGGGACATCCTCTCATTATGTCCTGTAGTGTCTTGCAGTCTTCCATCATAATGACAGGGACATCATCAACCACTGAGAGGAATCAATCTCCAAGTTTTAGTAGATCATGTTTATATGATATATGCTACTTCATTTATATACGATATGTGCTATCAGCTTCGAGGCTCTGCTCATAGCATCTCTCCTCACTCAGTGACTGTTTACTGCTGGTTAGACTGTTTCATCCACTCCAGCTGCAGCGCTGACCTCTGCAGATCAGCAGCAGCAGCAGCAGCTCTGACCTCTGCAGGTTCCTCACACCCACTCAATAGTCTCATGTAGGTTACTGTCTCCCAGCTGTTGCATATAGCCTGGGGTATATTTTAATGTCTAGGATTCCAGATTTGCAGTCTTGAACCATTGCTAAAGAAAGACTGTGAAAGTTCTTTCATCAAGATATTATTCGCCTCGTTCTTGAGGTCGTTTCTCAACACCTTGCTTGATTCACAAGACAAACTGCATGAAACTATTGTCTTCTGTTTCTCTCCATTTGCTGTCTTCCAGCGTTTTGGTAGTTCTCTTGCTTCCAGATACCTGTTATATGTCATAGAGGTCAGGATGTGGATTAAGCTTCGTTTATTAGTACCCAAGATATATCCTGGCTGGATCCACAGGTTTCGTCGAGTCCAGTAGGTTGCTTCTTGCTTCACCTGGCCAGTACCAGAGTCCTCTAATGGTGCTCTAATATCATCCCTC
>NW_025573355.1:0-18687 GCF_020424385.1 Procambarus clarkii
ATGGAGCGACACCATTTAAAGTGTTTCCATCACCCTGAAGGCTGGTAAAAATATATTACATTAAAATCATACACAAGTACGTTACTATCTGTGTATGTAAATGTTTCTCCAGTTACTTAAAGCTTACCAGTTCTGTCTTGTCTAGGAGTTTGAGGGGAAGGTTTGTACAGCTGTATTTGGATGCATTTTGTGTATACGTTTTAGCCTTCTTGATACTTGCATCCATCTGTTGTTGTATTGGAGTCGCTTTTTTCGCTTATACTCGTACATTCTGTTAAAGAGTGTCAAATTTCTACATTAGACTACCATATTACCTATATTATTGTTAATAATGTATTGACAGATGCAATATGTATTAAAATTCTAAAAATAAGTCATTCATTATATACAATGTGTGATAATTAAAGCTGGTGCATATAACATCCTTGTCAGGCACATGCAAAAGTGAACACTTCCAGAATTGGAGACATGCAGAAATGTAACATATGGAAATAGAGGCATGCCAAAACAAAGACATGCATAAATTCAAATTCTTATCGAAATAATTTCTAGTGATTATTATATAAATTATTCCATCAGTACTAGATCAAATATTCAATACCATCCTCCCATTGGAAAGAGTAATCATGTCCTGTTGGACATTAATTATATGTTGAGATATAATCTAAAAGAAAATAGGGACATTGAAATTGTTGTTAGACTCTATTTCAATAAAGGACACTATAGGGAACCTAGAACCCTGTATTACAAGTGTAAGTGATAATTTTGGAAAATTTAATTAAAGCTAATTGTGTAGGACACCAGGAGATATGGTGCCCATATCTAAAGAATCACATCAACTGGTAAAGGTATAGACTTGCCAATAAGTGGCTCCCAGGTTAGAGGCATAAAATGCCAAAACTAGATGGTAGAATAAAAAGAAGATATTGTAAAAGGTAACCAAACAAAGATGCCACAGAAATATTAGAAAATTAACTTTCGCAAGCAGCGTGGTAGACATGGTTGGAACAAGTTAGGTGAGAGGGTGGTGGAGGCCAAAACCATAATCATAATCATCTGTATCAAACCTTATTACAGGTAAAACCAGTAGGCAGTCTACTGTATTTTATCAAACCGTTATTAGTATAATAGATCTCGTAATAATTTTGCAAAAATAATGGCATTTACTATTTTTAAAAGATTATTAGCAAATTTACAGAAATGGTGCATTCGGAAGACAAAACCAATTTTTCACTTTTGACAATTGAGCACCTGCTACATCCAGATTCTAGGGAGGAAAGGAAGGACGATCTTACTGGATCCCATAGCCTCTCCGAGGCACAAACCAGGCTTTTACACAAACCCCCCCCCCCCCTGCACCCGAGCTTTTTAAAATAGTAAATGCCACTATTTTTGCAAAATTATTACGAGATCTATTATTCTAGAGAATAATGCATATAAATGCATATATGCATATAAATACAAAAGTAAATGTAAATAATTTTACCTTGCACCTAGATCCACCAAGCCTGTATGGCGCGCGTTTCAGTACTTCGGAAATCTAGAACTATCTTGAATCTCTAATCTGCAATGAAACAATACATATTATTGCACTTACCAAAACATGGATGAATGTAGAAAATACAGAACTATTAGCTGAATATCAAATAAATGGATTTAATCTATTTCACACAGATAGATATATTAGATATTATATTATATTCCTTTCCTCCCTAGAATCTGGATGTAGCAGGTGCTCAATTGTCAAAAGTGAAAAATTTGGTTTATTTAACATACACGCCATAGACCGGCTTGGGAAAAAAAGTTCATAAAACCCAGGGGCCATAGACCGGCTTGGGAAAAAAAGTTTGTAAAACCCAGGGGCCATAGACCGGCTATGAAAGAAAATTTGAGAAAACCCTGGGGCCATAGAACGGCTATTTAATCCCCTTGAACGGACCTGTGCATGGACCACTGAGGCATAAAAAAAAACACGGGCCATAGACCGGCTTGGGAAAAAGAAGTTCGTAAAACCCTGGGGCCATAGAACGGCTATTTAATCCCCTTGAACGGACATGTGCATGGACCACTGAGGCATCGAAAAAAAACATGGGCCATAGACCGGCTTGGGAAAACAAGCTAGGTTAGGCTAGGTAAAAAAGAAAGGAGCTAGGTTAGACTATGTATGTTTAAATCTCTGATTTAAACAGAGCCAGTGTTCAGTCAAATAACTGAATTTATCAAATCTTATCCTTGTATAATATACAAGCTGATGTGAGATCCCTGTCTACAGGTGGACTGGAACTATTATCCAGTAGGCAGTCTACTGTATTTTATCAAACCGTTATTAGTATAATAGATCTCGTAATAATTTTGCAAAAATAATGGCATTTACTATTTTTAAAAGATTATTAGCAAATTTACAGAAATGGTGCATTCGGAAGACAAAACCAATTTTTCACTTTTGACAATTGAGCACCTGCTACATCCAGATTCTAGGGAGGAAAGGAAGGACGATCTTAATGGATCCCATAGCCTCTCCGAGGCACAAACCAGGCTTTTACACAACCCCCCCCCCCCTGCACCCGAGCTTTTTAAAATAGTAAATGCCACTATTTTTGCAAAATTATTACGAGATCTATTATTCTAGAGAATAATGCATATAAATGCATATATGCGAACAAGCCTGAATGGTCCCCAGGACATATGCAACTGAAATTTATATGCAATTTATATGCATATAAATACAAAAGTAAATGTAAATAATTTTACCTTGCACCTAGATCCACCAAGCCTGTATGGCGCGCGTTTCAGTACTTCGGAAATCTAGAACTATCTTGAATCTCTAATCTGCAATGAAACAATACATATTATTGCACTTACCAAAACATGGATGAATGTAGAAAATACAGAACTATTAGCTGAATATCAAATAAATGGATTTAATCTATTTCACACAGATAGATAAATTAGATATTATATTATATTCCTTTCCTCCCTAGAATCTGGATGTAGCAGGTGCTCAATTGTCAAAAGTGAAAAATTTGGTTTATTTAACATACACGCCATAGACCGGCTTGGGAAAAAAAGTTCACAAAACCCAGGGGCCATAGACCGGCTTGGGAAAAAAAGTTCGTAAAACCCAGGGGCCATAGACCGGCTATGAAAGAAAATTTGAGAAAACCCTGGGGCCATAGAACGGCTATTTAATCCCCTTGAACGGACCTGTGCATGGACCACTGAGGCATAAAAAAAAACACGGGCCATAGACCGGCTTGGGAAAAAGAAGTTCGTAAAACCCTGGGGCCATAGAACGGCTATTTAATCCCCTTGAACGGACATGTGCATGGACCACTGAGGCATCGAAAAAAAACATGGGCCATAGACCGGCTTGGGAAAACAAGCTAGGTTAGGCTAGGTAAAAAAGAAAGGAGCTAGGTTAGACTATGTATGTTTAAATCTCTGATTTAAACAGAGCCAGTGTTCAGTCAAATAACTGAATTTATCAAATCTTATCCTTGTATAATATACAAGCTGATGTGAGATCCCTGTCTACAGGTGGACTGGAACTTCTATCAACTAATCCATACATCAAACCTGTCCCTTACAGCCCACAATCTATCATTAGGAAAACCATGTGAGAAATCTTTAAGGAATTCTGATAAAGAAAGAGATCTAGGGGTGGTTCTAAATAGAAAACTATCACCTGAGGACCACATAAAGAACATTGTGTGAGGAGCCTATGCCATGCATTCCAACTTCAACAGCATGTTGTGGGGTGCCGATATTGTGTGCTAGGTTAGGCTAGGTAAAAAAGAAAGGAGCTAGGTTAGACTATGTATGTTTAAATCTCTGATTTAAACAGAGCCAGTGTTCAGTCAAATAACTGAATTTATCAAATCTTATCCTTGTATAATATACAAGCTGATGTGAGATCCCTGTCTACAGGTGGACTGGAACTTCTATCAACTAATCCATACATCAAACCTGTCCCTTACAGCCCACAATCTATCATTAGGAAAACCATGTGAGAAATCTTTAAGGAATTCTGATAAAGAAAGAGATCTAGGGGTGGTTCTAAATAGAAAACTATCACCTGAGGACCACATAAAGAACATTGTGTGAGGAGCCTATGCCATGCATTCCAACTTCAACAGCATGTTGTGGGGTGCCGATATTGTGTGCTAGGTTAGGCTAGGTTAGGCTAGGTAAAAAAGAATGGAGCTAGGTTAGACTATGTATGTTTAAATCTCTGATTTAAACAGAGCCAGTGTTCAGTCAAATAACTGAATTTATCAAATCTTATCCTTGTATAATATACAAGCTGATGTGAGATCCCTGTCTACAGGTGGACTGGAACTTCTATCAACTAATCCATACATCAAACCTGTCCCTTACAGCCCACAATCTATCATTAGGAAAACCATGTGAGAAATCTTTAAGGAATTCTGATAAAGAAAGAGATCTAGGGGTGGTTCTAAATAGAAAACTATCACCTGAGGACCACATAAAGAACATTGTGTGAGGAGCCTATGCCATGCATTCCAACTTCAACAGCATGTTGTGGGGTGCCGATATTGTGTGCTAGGTTAGGCTAGGTTAGGCTAGGTAAAAAAGAAAGGAGCTAGGTTAGACTATGTATGTTTAAAACTCTGATTTAAACAGAGCCAGTGTTCAGTCAAATAACTGAATTTATCAAATCTTATCCTTGTATAATATACAAGCTGATGTGAGATCCCTGTCTACAGGTGGACTGGAACTTCTATCAACTAATCCATACATCAAACCTGTCCCTTACAGCCCACAATCTATCATTAGGAAAACCATGTGAGAAATCTTTAAGGAATTCTGATAAAGAAAGAGATCTAGGGGTGGTTCTAAATAGAAAACTATCACCTGAGGACCACATAAAGAACATTGTGTGAGGAGCCTATGCCATGCATTCCAACTTCAACAGCATGTTGTGGGGTGCCGATATTGTGTGCTAGGTTAGGCTAGGTAAAAAAGAAAGGAGCTAGGTTAGACTATGTATGTTTAAATCTCTGATTTAAACAGAGCCAGTGTTCAGTCAAATAACTGAATTTATCAAATCTTATCCTTGTATAATATACAAGCTGATGTGAGATCCCTGTCTACAGGTGGACTGGAACTTCTATCAACTAATCCATACATCAAACCTGTCCCTTACAGCCCACAATCTATCATTAGGAAAACCATGTGAGAAATCTTTAAGGAATTCTGATAAAGAAAGAGATCTAGGGGTGGTTCTAAATAGAAAACTATCACCTGAGGACCACATAAAGAACATTGTGTGAGGAGCCTATGCCATGCATTCCAACTTCAACAGCATGTTGTGGGGTGCCGATATTGTGTGCTAGGTTAGGCTAGGTTAGGCTAGGTAAAAAAGAAAGGAGCTAGGTTAGACTATGTATGTTTAAATCTCTGATTTAAACAGAGCCAGTGTTCAGTCAAATAACTGAATTTATCAAATCTTATCCTTGTATAATATACAAGCTGATGTGAGATCCCTGTCTACAGGTGGACTGGAACTTCTATCAACTAATCCATACATCAAACCTGTCCCTTACAGCCCACAATCTATCATTAGGAAAACCATGTGAGAAATCTTTAAGGAATTCTGATAAAGAAAGAGATCTAGGGGTGGTTCTAAATAGAAAACTATCACCTGAGGACCACATAAAGAACATTGTGTGAGGAGCCTATGCCATGCATTCCAACTTCAACAGCATGTTGTGGGGTGCCGATATTGTGTGCTAGGTTAGGCTAGGTTAGGCTAGGTAAAAAAGAAAGGAGCTAGGTTAGACTATGTATGTTTAAATCTCTGATTTAAACAGAGCCAGTGTTCAGTCAAATAACTGAATTTATCAAATCTTATCCTTGTATAATATACAAGCTGATGTGAGATCCCTGTCTACAGGTGGACTGGAACTTCTATCAACTAATCCATACATCAAACCTGTCCCTTACAGCCCACAATCTATCATTAGGAAAACCATGTGAGAAATCTTTAAGGAATTCTGATAAAGAAAGAGATCTAGGGGTGGTTCTAAATAGAAAACTATCACCTGAGGACCACATAAAGAACATTGTGTGAGGAGCCTATGCCATGCATTCCAACTTCAACAGCATGTTGTGGGGTGCCGATATTGTGTGCCATCACATGTAAACCAATCAAGCCCACAAATACGTCAACATGGACCAGCATTACACCGTCTAACATACTCTGTCAGATGTAACAACTAAATTTGTGAATTCAAGACCTAATCTATTGCATAACACAGTGTTAGTACGAGAAAAACATTACTTACATTCGAAGCCGTGTTTTAAAATGGCGCGGACCTTGGTCTACTGACGCTCCACACTGTGTGTTCGTTTGCGTATGATGAACGTGTGACAATTTACTACAACAATTATTTAATTATTCTTATTCTTTATTTTACTATTTTTAGGGTACATGAAATTTCCAAATTATTTGCACACAATAATATAATTGCATAGTCATAACCTTTATATATTACGGAAAATACGATGACATGAACGAAGTCAAAGTGAAGTTGAAGTCAAAGTCATTCGCCGAACGTATTAGTCATTTTTTTTCTCCCAAACGATAAGGGATAACAAATCCACAGAGCATATAAGTGTAGAGTAAAGTCAATTTTATTCAGGAAAGTACATACATAGTTGATTTACAAACATAATGTTGGATTTATAGATAGAGCTAGTGCATACAATACCTAAAGCCAATATAGTAGGCATATAGCATTTCAGGCAACCGGGCAGTATATATGGACCCCTTACTCAAATCTCTGAATATGTTAGATATTAAGTCCCTGCACATACTCTCATGTGTATTTTATATATATAAAACGCTGCACTGTAATGTCAATCCTGACCCTAAAAGCTTCCTAGAAGGTTGTAACAGATCCCATGAGCACCACACCAGAAAC
Source organism: Procambarus clarkii (assembly GCF_020424385.1). Classification (NCBI taxonomy): domain Eukaryota; kingdom Metazoa; phylum Arthropoda; class Malacostraca; order Decapoda; family Cambaridae; genus Procambarus; species Procambarus clarkii. The sequence goes on from NW_025573355.1 coordinate 6,948, forward strand.
AAATACCTGTAGGTGTGTACTGATGGTGCCTTATAGTGTGTACTCGTACCTTATGGTGTGTACTGGGGCCTTATGGTGTATACTGGTGGGAATGGGAACTGTAATGTCAATCCTGACCCTAAAAGCTTCCTAGAAGGTTGTAACAGATCCCATGAGCACCACACCAGAAACAAATACCTGTAGGTGTGTACTGATGGTGCCTTATAGTGTGTACTCGTACCTTATGGTGTGTACTGGGGCCTTATGGTGTATACTGGTGGGAATGGGAACTGTAATGTCAATCCTGACCCTAAAAGCTTCCTAGAAGGTTGTAACAGATCCCATGAGCACCACACCAGAAACAAATACCTGTAGGTGTGTACTGATGGTGCCTTATAGTGTGTACTCGTACCTTATGGTGTGTACTGGGGCCTTATGGTGTATACTGGTGGGAGTGTGGGAACTGGGCGAAGCATTAGCCGTGATTTCAGCAGGGACGACACTGGTGTGATGCAGGGCTTTGAATGTTTATACTGATTTCACTGTCCTGACATTATTTCTGGAGCTACGTATTTCATTTTTATAGCAATGTGTTCGCAATAGAAAGTTCTATAAGAACATGGGTAGAGTTGGCCAACACAGCGTCAAATAAATTTGCGGCGAATAAAATCTTACGCGTGTTTGTACCCGTGAGCGTCAAAAGTTTTTACTTTGCTCATGTTTTTCAAGTTTATACTTGTTTCACACCGTTTTTTTTTGTATAGTGTTCGGAATAAAATTCCCTACACAGACATATGCATATCAAATACAATTCCTTGGAATTCACAGCTGTAGAGATGACGGAAAACACACAACCGGAACCCGCTCTTAATTGACACTCCAACTCACACCCGCAACACCCACAAAAAAAGTTTCTCTTGTTTCATGTATACTTACTTTAGTTTTCGTGCTACAGTTCTCATTTAGGTATCAAAATATTCCTAAGAAAATAGACTACAATACTGAAACAATCTAAGACAATTATGTGTACTTACCAAAGCAAAGACGATTGTAGTAAAATAAGTTGAGCATTTTATCTCCACTCCACCTCCTTCAGGTACTGATTCCTGAAGTTGCTCAACAGATGTTCCTAGGTGGAGTGAAGCTGATGTAGGTGGTTATTTCTTGTCCACCCAATACACCCTTTTCCTGTGATAAGTGGTGTAACAAGGTATGACGCAAAGTGGAACATCGCATGTCTTGCACGCTATACCAGTTTCCTTCCTGATACCCGACTTTGAACACACTTCACACCTGCGACGTTTGGGGATTTTTACCAGCTCATGTTTCAATTTATAGTTCAGGCGAGTCTCTGCTATAACAACACGTCGCTGTTGTCTCTTGGTTGGCAATAAACTACTGTCTGAATCGTCGCTCTCACTATTGTTTTCAAACACTAATGTGGAATATGAATTATCTTCATCAGATTCAGCTTCAGCACTAGGTGTAGACGTGAAGAGAGGGCGCCTCACACCCGACGGGCCAGGTGTTGACGGGTCAGCAGCAGGATACACAGGACCAGTGTCATGATTTATGTCTGGAGCATGAACTAGATGTGGAGATGGTGTAGTTGTTGCAGGCCACTCTGCCTTGTCAAATTTCAATAAAGACCAAATAGCAACTTCATGGAACTAGAGCAGAGTTAGTTTCCTTCGATCATCTGTGTTGGCCTTGTACAATGCATGTACAATGCATTGAGTAAAGACCAAATAGCAACTTCATGGAACTAGAGCAGAGTTAGTTTCCTTCGATCATCTGTGTTGGCCTTGTACAATGCAACCACAAGTTGACATTGAATGTGAATTAACAATGAGACAAGTAAGATTTATACTAATACATTTATACTAACTCTGTTGAGCGTTGACCATTTATACATCAAATCTGTTGATGTGAGCACTTTAGTTTAGTCTGCCGTTTAAAGAAAAAAAGAGCATATCAATGGTATATCACAGAAAACGAATTTATCATAAACTCATGTATTTGTCTTATCATATTGAACTGCATTCATATTTTTAATATATAACAATATGAATATACAAATTTCTGTAAATCCCCTACCTTGTTGGAATCTGTGGAAATGAATGAGCAAATGTGCTGGCTGAAGGCGCTGAAGGAAACCACATTGGTTTCATTTTGGATACAAATGTCCATGGAAATTCAAAATGGAAACTAATTATATAGTTGAACCTGCAGAGACGAGTTTAAGAATCTGTGTTGAGAGTGATGGACACAGCCTTCACAATTATACTTCAGAGAATGTAAACATCTAAGAGTCATTAGAAATATGTGTAGAATAATAAACCCTACATTGTTTGAGTTAGGGAAAACACCATTTGTGATATATAGATACTATAGCTGTTCTTAAAGATTCACCCTTTTTTGCACCAGCAAGATAACATATAAGATTTTAAGAGTTGACGAATGTTAATATTCTTGTTTGATAAACTGTGAACTTGAGACATAGTTAATAAGAACATATTAACACAACAAAATGTTTTCATAATCTTTAACACCACTTTCCAGCAACTTATATAATTTATATAAATTATTTTAGAGAATAATACATAAATTATATATTTAAACATGATATAGTGTTTAGTGGAATGTATAAGGAGTCAAATTGTGTTAAAAAGAGCAATTTTTAGAAAATTTGGAAAAATACTTTTTTCTGTTCAAATTATAACTAAATGGATTTTAAAGGTTTCACTCAGCCAATATATATCATTCACAATTTATTAATGAATTTTACAAAAAAACACCATAAATTTTATATTTAAACATGTAAAAACTATTTGTTTTACATTTGGAAGAAAATAATTGTAGAAAAACAATTTATAATTAAACCTTTGTGTTTGGATTTTTTGAGTAAAAGTTTCTCAAAGGCTTTCCTGCACCATTCTCAATGCAAATCATTCCCACACCTATGGCAAGAGATAGGCGAACGTTGTGTAGATGATTTGTGTTTGCTGGGATGGGTTCGAGTCACTTCTGGGGTGTGAGTTTTCAGTTGCATATTGTCCTGGGGACCATTCAGGCTTGTTCGCATTTGTGTTCCTCACGTGTGCCCCAAAGAATGAGGTGATTTGGTAAAATGCTATGCCCAAGATTACTATCCGAGTGCCGGTGGTGGGGTGGTTCAAATAGCCTCGGCTATCACCTCATTTTGTCCGGTCGTGATGGTCAAGTGGATTAAGGCGTCTTGTACATACCAGTTGCGTTGCTCCTGGGAGTATGGGTTCGAGTCACTTCTGGGGTGTGAGTTTTCAGTTGCATATTGTCCTGGGGACCATTCAGGCTTGTTCGCATTTGTGTTCCTCACGTGTGCCCCAAAGAATGAGGTGATTTGGTAAAATGCTATGCCCAAGATTACTATCTGAGTGCCGGCGGTGGGGTGGTTCAAATAGCCTCGGCTATCACCTCATTTTGTCCGGTCGTGATGGTCAAGTGGATTAAGGCGTCTTGTACATACCAGTTGCGTTGCTCCTGGGAGTATGGGTTCGAGTCACTTCTGGGGTGTGAGTTTTCAGTTGCATATTGTCCTGGGGACCATTCAGGCTTGTTCGCATTTGTGTTCCTCACGTGTGCCCCAAAGAATGAGGTGATTTGGTAAAATGCTATGCCCAAGATTACTATCCGAGTGCAGGCGGTGGGGTGGTTCAAATAGCCTCGGCTATCACCTCATTTTGTCCGGTCGTGATGGTCAAGTGGATTAAGGCGTCTTGTACATACCAGTTGCGTTGCTCCTGGGAGTATGGGTTCGAGTCACTTCTGGGGTGTGAGTTTTCAGTTGCATATTGTCCTGGGGACCATTCAGGCTTGTTCGCATTTGTGTTCCTCACGTGTGCCCCAAAGAATGAGGTGATTTGGTAAAATGCTATGCCCAAGATTACTATCCGAGTGCCGGCGGTGGGGTGGTTCAAATAGCCTCGGCTATCACCTCATTTTTACCGGTCGTGATGGTCAAGTGGATTAAGGCGTCTTGTACATACCAGTTGCGTTGCTCCTGGGAGTATGGGTTCGAGTCACTTCTGGGGTGTGAGTTTTCAGTTGCATATTGTCCTGGGGACCATTCAGGCTTGTTCGCATTTGTGTTCCTCACGTGTGCCCCAAAGAATGAGTTGATTTGGTAAAATGCTATGCCCAAGATTACTATCCGAGTGCATGCGGTGGGGTGGTTCAAATAGCCTCGGCTATCACCTCATTTTGTCCGGTCGTGATGGTCAAGTGGATTAAGGCGTCTTGTACATACCAGTTGCGTTGCTCCTGGGAGTATGGGTTCGAGTCACTTCTGGGGTGTGAGTTTTCAGTTGCATATTGTCCTGGGGACCATTCAGGCTTGTTCGCATTTGTGTTCCTCACGTGTGCCCCAAAGAATGAGGTGATTTGGTAAAATGCTATGCCCAAGATTACTATCCGAGTGCCGGCGGTGGGGTGGTTCAAATAGCCTCGGCTATCACCTCATTTTTACCGGTCGTGATGGTCAAGTGGATTAAGGCGTCTTGTACATACCAGTTGCGTTGCTCCTGGGAGTATGGGTTCGAGTCACTTCTGGGGTGTGAGTTTTCAGTTGCATATTGTCCTGGGGACCATTCAGGCTTGTTCGCATTTGTGTTCCTCACGTGTGCCCCAAAGAAAGAGTTGATTTGGTAAAATGCTATGCCCAAGATTACTATCCGAGTGCATGCGGTGGGGTGGTTCAAATAGCCTCGGCTATCACCTCATTTTGTCCGGTCGTGATGGTCAAGTGGATTAAGGCGTCTTGTACATACCAGTTGCGTTGCTCCTGGGAGTATGGGTTCGAGTCACTTCTGGGGTGTGAGTTTTCAGTTGCATATTGTCCTGGGGACCATTCAGGCTTGTTCGCATTTGTGTTCCTCACGTGTGCCCCAAAGAATGAGGTGATGTGGTAAAATGCTATGCCCAAGATTACTATCCGAGTGCCAGCGGTGTGGTGGTTCAAATAGCCTCGGCTATCACCTCATTTTGTCCGGTCGTGATGGTCAAGTGGATTAAGGCGTCTTGTACATACCAGTTGCGTTGCTCCTGGGAGTATGGGTTCGAGTCACTTCTGGGGTGTGAGTTTTCAGTTGCATATTGTCCTGGGGACCATTCAGGCTTGTTCGCATTTGTGTTCCTCACGTGTGCCCCAAAGAATGAGGTGATTTGGTAAAATGCTATGCCCAAGATTACTATCCGAGTGCCGGTGGTGGGGTGGTTCAAATAGCCTCGGTTATCACCTCATTTTGTACGGTCGTGATGGTCAAGTGGATTAAGGCGTCTTGTACATACCAGTTGCGTTGCTCCTGGGAGTATGGGTTCGAGTCACTTCTGGGGTGTGAGTTTTCAGTTGCATATTGTCCTGGGGACCATTCAGGCTTGTTCGCATTTGTGTTCCTCACGTGTGCCCCAAAGAATGAGGTGATTTGGTAAAATGCTATGCCCAAGATTACTATCCGAGTGCCGGTGGTGGGGTGGTTCAAATAGCCTCGGATATCACCTCATTTTGTCCGGTCGTGATGGTCAAATGGATTAAGGCGTCTTGTACATACCAGTTGCGTTGCTCCTGGGAGTATGGGTTCGAGTCACTTCTGGGGTGTGAGTTTTCAGTTGCATATTGTCCTGGGGACCATTCAGGCTTGTTCGCATTTGTGTTCCTCACGTGTGCCCCAAAGAATGAGGTGATTTGGTAAAATGCTATGCCCAAGATTACTATCCGAGTGCCGGCGGTGGGGTGGTTCAAATAGCCTCGGCTATCACCTCATTTTGTCCGGTCGTGATGGTCAAGTGGATTAAGGCGTCTTGTACATACCAGTTGCGTTGCTCCTGGGAGTATGGGTTCGAGTCACTTCTGGGGTGTGAGTTTTCAGTTGCATATATTCCTGGGGACCATTCAGGCTTGTTCGCATTTGTGTTCCTCACGTGTGCCCCAAAGAATGAGGTGATTTGGTAAAATGCTATGCCCAAGATTACCATCCGAGTGCCGGCGGTGGGGTGGTTCAAATAGCCTCGGCTATCACCTCATTTTGTCCGGTCGTGATGGTCAAGTGGATTAAGGCGTCTTGTACATACCAGTTGCGTTGCTCCTGGGAGTATGGGTTCGAGTCACTTCTGGGGTGTGAGTTTTCAGTTGCATATTGTCCTGGGGACCATTCAGGCTTGTTCGCATTTGTGTTCCTCACGTGTGCCCCAAAGAATGAGGTGATTTGGTAAAATGCTATGCCCAAGATTACTATCCGAGTGCAGGCGGTGGGGTGGTTCAAATAGCCTCGGCTATCACCTCATTTTGTCCGGTCGTGATGGTCAAGTGGATTAAGGCGTCTTGTACATACCAGTTGCGTTGCTCCTGGGAGTATGGGTTCGAGTCACTTCTGGGGTGTGAGTTTTCAGTTGCATATTGTCCTGAGGACCATTCAGGCTTGTTCGCATTTGTGTTCCTCACGTGTGCCCCAAAGAATGAGGTGATTTGGTAAAATGCTATGCCCAAGATTACTATCCGAGTGCCGGCGCTGGGGTGGTTCAAATAGCCTCGGCTATCACCTCATTTTGTCCGGTCGTGATGGTCAAGTGGATTAAGGCATCTTGTACATACCAGTTGCGTTGCTCCTGGGAGTATGGGTTCGAGTCACTTCTGGGGTGTGAGTTTTCAGTTGCATATATTCCTGGGGACCATTCAGGCTTGTTCGCATTTGTGTTCCTCACGTGAGCCCCAAAGAATGAGGTGATTTGGTAAAATGCTATGCCCAAGATTACCATCCGAGTGCCGGCGGTGGGGTGGTTCAAATAGCCTCGGCTATCACCTCATTTTGTCCGGTCGTGATGGTCAAGTGGATTAAGGCGTCTTGTACATACCAGTTGCGTTGCTCCTGGGAGTATGGGTTCGAGTCACTTCTGGGGTGTGAGTTTTCAGTTGCATATTGTCCTGGGGACCATTCAAGCTTGTTCGCATTTGTGTTCCTCACGTGTGCCCCAAAGAATGAGGTGATTTGGTAAAATGCTATGCCCAAGATTACTATCCGAGTGCCGGCGGTGGGGTGGTTCAAATAGCCTCGGCTATCACCTCATTTTGTCCGGTCGTGATGGTCAAGTGGATTAAGGCGTCTTGTACATACCAGTTGCGTTGCTCCTGGGAGTATGGGTTCGAGTCACTTCTGGGGTGTGAGTTTTCAGTTGCATATTGTCCTGGGGACCATTCAGGCTTGTTCGCATTTGTGTTCCTCACGTGTGCCCCAAAGAATGAGGTGATTTGGTAAAATGCTATGCCCAAGATTACTATCCGAGTGCCGGCGGTGGGGTGGTTCAAATAGCCTCGGCTATCACCTCATTTTGTCCGGTCGTGATGGTCAAGTGGATTAAGGCGTCTTGTACATACCAGTTGCGTTGCTCCTGGGAGTATGGGTTCGAGTCACTTCTGGGGTGTGAGTTTTCAGTTGCATATTGTCCTGGGGACCATTCAGGCTTGTTCGCATTTGTGTTCCTCACGTGTGCCCCAAAGAATGAGGTGATTTGGTAAAATGCTATGCCCAAGATTACTATCCGAGTGCCGGCGGTGGGGTGGTTCAAATAGCCTCGGCTATCACCTCATTTTTTCCGGTCGTGATGGTCAAGTGGATTAAGGCGTCTTGTACATACCAGTTGCGTTGCTCCTGGGAGTATGGGTTCGAGTCACTTCTGGGGTGTGAGTTTTCAGTTGCATATTGTCCTGGGGACCATTCAGGCTTGTTCGCATTTGTGTTCCTCACGTGTGCCCCAAAGAATGAGGTGATTTGGTAAAATGCTATGCCCAAGATTACTATCCGAGTGCCGGCGGTGGGGTGGTTCAAATAGCCTCGGCTATCACCTCATTTTGTCCGGTCGTGATGGTCAAGTGGATTAAGGCGTCTTGTACATACCAGTTGCGTTGCTCCTGGGAGTATGGGTTCGAGTCACTTCTGGGGTGTGAGTTTTCAGTTGCATATTGTCCTGGGGACCATTCAGGCTTGTTCGCATTTGTGTTCCTCACGTGTGCCCCAAAGAATGAGGTGATTTGGTAAAATGCTATGCCCAAGATTACTATCCGAGTGCCGGCGGTGTGGTGGTTCAAATAGCCTCGGCTATCACCTCATTTTGTCCGGTCGTGATGGTCAAGTGGATTAAGGCGTCTTGTACATACCAGTTGCGTTGCTCCTGGGAGTATGGGTTCGAGTCACTTCTGGGGTGTGAGTTTTCAGTTGCATATTGTCCTGGGGACCATTCAGGCTTGTTCGCATTTGTGTTCCTCACGTGTGCCCCAAAGAATGAGGTGATTTGGTAAAATGCTATGCCCAAGATTACTATCCGAGTGCCGGTGGTGGGGTGGTTCAAATAGCCTCGGCTATCACCTCATTTTGTCCGGTCGTGATGGTCAAGTGGATTAAGGCGTCTTGTACATACCAGTTGCGTTGCTCCTGGGAGTATGGGTTCGAGTCACTTCTGGGGTGTGAGTTTTCAGTTGCATATTGTCCTGGGGACCATTCAGGCTTGTTCGCATTTGTGTTCCTCACGTGTGCCCCAAAGAATGAGGTGATTTGGTAAAATGCTATGCCCAAGATTACTATCCGAGTGCCGGTGGTGGGGTGGTTCAAATAGCCTCGGCTATCACCTCAATTTGTCCGGTCGTGATGGTCAAGTGGATTAAGGCGTCTTGTACATACCAGTTGCGTTGCTCCTGGGAGTATGGGTTCGAGTCACTTCTGGGGTGTGAGTTTTCAGTTGCATATTGTCCTGGGGACCATTCAGGCTTGTTCGCATTTGTGTTCCTCACGTGTGCCCCAAAGAATGAGGTGATTTGGTAAAATGCTATGCCCAAGATTACTATCCGAGTGCCGGCGGTGGGGTGGTTCAAATAGCCTCGGCTATCACCTCATTTTGTCCGGTCGTGATGGTCAAGTGGATTAAGGCGTCTTGTACATACCAGTTGCGTTGCTCCTGGGAGTATGGGTTCGAGTCACTTCTGGGGTGTGAGTTTTCAGTTGCATATTGTCCTGGGGACCATTCAGGCTTGTTTGCATTTGTGTTCCTCACGTGTGCCCCAAAGAATGAGGTGATTTGGTAAAATGCTATGCCCAAGATTACTATCCGAGTGCAGGCGGTGGGGTGGTTCAAATAGCCTCGGCTATCACCTCATTTTGTCCGGTCGTGATGGTCAAGTGGATTAAGGCGTCTTGTACATACCAGTTGCGTTGCTCCTGGGAGTATGGGTTCGAGTCACTTCTGGGGTGTGAGTTTTCAGTTGCATATTGTCCTGGGGACCATTCAGGCTTGTTCGCATTTGTGTTCCTCACGTGTGCCCCAAAGAATGAGGTGATTTGGTAAAATGCTATGCCCAAGATTACTATCCGAGTGCCGGCGGTGGGGTGGTTCAAATAGCCTCGGCTATCACCTCATTTTGTCCGGTCGTGATGGTCAAGTGGATTAAGGCGTCTTGTACATACCAGTTGCGTTGCTCCTGGGAGTATGGGTTCGAGTCACTTCTGGGGTGTGAGTTTTCAGTTGCATATTTCCTGGGGACCATTCAGGCTTGTTCGCATTTGTGTTCCTCACGTGTGCCCCAAAGAATGAGGTGATTTGGTAAAATGCTATGCCCAAGATTACTATCCGAGTGCCGGCGGTGGGGTGGTTCAAATAGCCTCGGCTATCACCTCATTTTGTCCGGTCGTGATGGTCAAGTGGATTAAGGCGTCTTGTACATACCAGTTGCGTTGCTCCTGGGAGTATGGGTTCGAGTCACTTCTGGGGTGTGAGTTTTCAGTTGCATATTGTCCTGGGGACCATTCAGGCTTGTTCGCATTTGTGTTCCTCACGTGTGCCCCAAAGAATGAGGTGATTTGGTAAAATGCTATGCCCAAGATTACTATCCGAGTGCCGGCGGTGGGGTGGTTCAAATAGCCTCGGCTATCACCTCATTTTGTCCGGTCGTGATGGTCAAGTGGATTAAGGCGTCTTGTACATACCAGTTGCGTTGCTCCTGGGAGTATGGGTTCGAGTCACTTCTGGGGTGTGAGTTTTCAGTTGCATATTGTCCTGGGGACCATTCAGGCTTGTTCGCATTTGTGTTCCTCACGTGTGCCCCAAAGAATGAGGTGATTTGGTAAAATGCTATGCCCAAGATTACTATCCGAGTGCCGGCGGTGGGGTGGTTCAAATAGCCTCGGCTATCACCTCATTTTGTCCGGTCGTGATGGTCAAGTGGATTAAGGCGTCTTGTACATACCAGTTGCGTTGCTCCTGGGAGTATGGGTTCGAGTCACTTCTGGGGTGTGAGTTTTCAGTTGCATATTGTCCTGGGGACCATTCAGGCTTGTTCGCATTTGTGTTCCTCACGTGTGCCCCAAAGAATGAGGTGATTTGGTAAAATGCTATGCCCAAGATTACTATCCGAGTGCCGGCGGTGGGGTGGTTCAAATAGCCTCGGCTATCACCTCATTTTGTCCGGTCGTGATGGTCAAGTGGATTAAGGCGTCTTGTACATACCAGTTGCGTTGCTCCTGGGAGTATGGGTTCGAGTCACTTCTGGGGTGTGAGTTTTCAGTTGCATATTGTCCTGGGGACCATTCAGGCTTGTTCGCATTTGTGTTCCTCACGTGTGCCCCAAAGAATGAGGTGATTTGGTAAAATGCTATGCCCAAGATTACTATCCGAGTGCCGGCGGTGGGGTGGTTCAAATAGCCTCGGCTATCACCTCATTTTGTCCGGTCGTGATGGTCAAGTGGATTAAGGCGTCTTGTACATACCAGTTGCGTTGCTCCTGGGAGTATGGGTTCGAGTCACTTCTGGGGTGTGAGTTTTCAGTTGCATATTGTCCTGGGGACCATTCAGGCTTGTTCGCATTTGTGTTCCTCACGTGTGCCCCAAAGAATGAGGTGATTTGGTAAAATGCTATGCCCAAGATTACTATCCGAGTGCCGGCGGTGGGGTGGTTCAAATAGCCTCGGCTATCACCTCATTTTGTCCGGTCGTGATGGTCAAGTGGATTAAGGCGTCTTGTACATACCAGTTGCGTTGCTCCTGGGAGTATGGGTTCGAGTCACTTCTGGGGTGTGAGTTTTCAGTTGCATATTGTCCTGGGGACCATTCAGGCTTGTTCGCATTTGTGTTCCTCACGTGTGCCCCAAAGAATGAGGTGATTTGGTAAAATGCTATGCCCAAGATTACTATCCGAGTGCCGGTGGTGGGGTGGTTCAAATAGCCTCGGCTATCACCTCATTTTGTCCGGTCGTGATGGTCAAGTGGATTAAGGCGTCTTGTACATACCAGTTGCGTTGCTCCTGGGAGTATGGGTTCGAGTCACTTCTGGGGTGTGAGTTTTCAGTTGCATATTGTCCTGGGGACCATTCAGGCTTGTTCGCATTTGTGTTCCTCACGTGTGCCCCAAAGAATGAGGTGATTTGGTAAAATGCTATGCCCAAGATTACTATCCGAGTGCCGGTGGTGGGGTGGTTCAAATAGCCTCGGCTATCACCTCATTTTGTCCGGTCGTGATGGTCAAATGGATTAAGGCGTCTTGTACATACCAGTTGCGTTGCTCCTGGGAGTATGGGTTCGAGTCACTTCTGGGGTGTGAGTTTTCAGTTGCATATTGTCCTGGGGACCATTCAGGCTTGTTCGCATTTGTGTTCCTCACGTGTGCCCCAAAGAATGAGGTGATTTGGTAAAATGCTATGCCCAAGATTACTATCCGAGTGCCGGCGGTGGGGTGGTTCAAATA
>NW_025573356.1:0-20912 GCF_020424385.1 Procambarus clarkii
TAAGAAATATAGTCAAAGATACTTCTTTCATCGCCGTTCTTAACTGAAATTTACTTTGTAGAGCACTAAAATAGTCACTGTCATTATATTTTTCATGTCTTTCCTCAACTAAAAATAGTCAAATTTGTCTTCTTTCAGCACTGTTCGTAAGTAACAGTATACTTCATGGAATAAGAAAAAAAGTCAAAGTCACTCTTCGAGACATCAAGGACACTCTTCGAGATATCAAAGACACTCTCAAACATTCCAAAAATTTACTCGCATCCTCAAAGTTATTCTCAGAGTCATCAAAAAGTTAATCTCAGTCATCAAATGTTATTCTCTAAGTAACCTTTCGTTCATCAGAGAAACTTTCTAAGACATCTTCGTTCATTAAAGTTATTTTCAGAGGCATAAAAGTTATTCTCAGAGCTATCAAAATTATTCTCGATGTCATCAAAAAGGTATTTTCACGTACTCAAAAGTTAATCTCGGTCATCAAAGTTGTTCTGTAAGATATCTTCGAGACATCAAAGTTGCTCTTCAATACATCAAAGACGCATTCAAAATACTACTCATGTTTTCAGAAGTCATTCTCAAAGTCATCAAAGATTTTCTCAGAGTCACCAAAGGTATTCCAAGAGACGTTAAAAATTAATCTCAGTCATCAAACTTGTTCTCAAAGTCATCAAAGTTATTCCAAGAGACATCTAAAGTTAATCTAAGACATCTTCTTTCATCAAAGTTATTTTCAGAGACATCTAAAGTTATTATGTAAGACATAAAAGTTATTCTCAGAGACATCAAATGTTATTCTCGAAGTCATCAAAGATATTCTCAGAGTCATCAAAGGTAATCTCTAACTCATTTTCGTTCAACATAGTAATTCTCTAAGTCATCAAAGTTATTCTCTAAGACAACAAATTCATTCTCAGAGTCATCAAAAGTTATTCTCAGAGTCACCTTCGTTATTCAAAGAAGCCTTCTAAGACATCCTCGTTCAACAAAACTGTCCTCAGAGCCATCAAAAAGTTTAATACAGTCATCAAAGTTATTCTCTAAGAAACTTTTCGTTCACCAGAGAAGCTTTCTAAGACATCTTTGTTCATCAAAGTTGTTCTCTAAGACATCAATGTTGTTCTCTAAGACATCAAAGATGTTCTTTAAATCATAAAAGTTATTCCCCGAGCTATCAAAGTTTTTCTTCGTTCATCAAAGTTATTTTCAGAGTCATCAAAAGTGATCTCTAACTCACCTTCGTTCATCAAAAGTTGTTCTCTAAGACACCTTCGTTCATCAAAGAAACTCTCCTTCTTCCATCAAGTTATTCTGTAAGACATCTTCAGTCATAAAATTTATCTCCAAAATGTAACTAGTTCAGCTTTTCATACCAAACTTGCACTTCTGTTAAAATATATTTTCTTAGTCACTTTACCTTAAAACTGTTCTCTGAACTACACTGCTTAAACCTACGTAACCTATCTTCTCCACCCAATGTTACTAAGTTAACATAACGTTCCTAAACCTAACCTAACTTTACCTATCCTAACTTAACTTACCTTACCCTACCTAACTTACCTATCCTAACTTAAATAACCTAACCTATCCTAACTTAACTTACCTAACTTAACCTGCTTAACCTAACTTACCTTACCTTTCCTAACTTAACCTAACTTATCCTGCTTAACCTAACTTACCTACCTTGCCTAACTTAACCTGCTTAACCTAACTTACGTAACTTATCTTACCTATCCTAACCTTACCTAACTTAGCCTAATTTACCTAACCTAACATACCTATCCTAACTTGCATAACCTAACCTAACATACCTAACCTAACTTACCTAACCTATCCTAACCTAACTTACCTAACTTAACCTGCTTAACCTAACTTACCTTACCTTATCTAACTTACCTAACTTAACCTAACTTATCCTACCTAACCTAACTTACCTACCATACCAAACTTAACCTGCTTAACCTAACTTACGTAACTTATCTTACCTATCCTAACCTAACCTAACTTGCTTTACCTAACTTGACCTTACATTCCCAAACTGGTGTATCCTAACTTATCTAGTCCAACCAGACATGACCTAACTTACATAATTATTCCTGCTTGTCTTTTGTGTTTCTTCAATCATTGTCTCATATTCATTTGTTCGTTTCAATAGTTAACTTCTCAAATGGTCACTTATGCATTTCAAGTGCTATTTATTAAAGATTGGATATTTAAGCATTTCAAAGAATTTTTGTTATATATGGGCATTTACTCATTTCAAGGGTTAATTTCTCAAATGGACATTTTTGCATTTCAAGTGTTATTTGTTTAAGATACACGGAGGTTGAAATTTCAGGGAAATTGATTAGGTAATAACGAAGATACAAGAGAGAGACCTAAGGTGGAGGACAGGAGCTAGAGTTTGATAATTGTATGGATCCTATTTAGTATGTCTGAAATACAGAGGGTATAAATTTTAGGGAATTTGATAGGATATTACAGAAGACACGAGAGGGGAGTAAGGTGGGGGACGAGAGGTGGAGCTAGGTAACGGACTTGATCTTATTTACTGTGTCTGAAATACAGAGGGTTAAAATTTCAGGGAATTTGATTAGGTATTAACGAAGATACGAGAGAGAGATAAGGCGGAGGACAAGAGCTAGAGTTTGGTAAATGTGTTGTCTTTACTTACTCAGTTAGAAGTATGGTGGGTTTAAATTTCATGAAAAATAATGGGAAAGTAACGAAGATGTGCGAAGGAACTATGGTGGAGGACAAGGGCTGGAGCTCGGTAACTGAATTACTGTATTGAACTATGTTTGAAAATGAATGTTAAAAATTTTAGGGGCTTGGACTGTTAGTATTCAATATATGACAGAGGACTAAGGCGGGGAACATGAGCTAGAACTTGCTTACTGACTTTGTTTATTTGTGTAAAACTGACTAGTCTAATGAAAAGGAGCAAACATTACGATGTACGGAATTATGAATGAACAATATGAAGGAGAGGGACGGTCCAGATATTATGGAGACGATAAGATAAGATTATGGAGGTGACTTGACCCAGGGCGTCTGGCTGGCGGCGTAAGGTAAACACAGGTGCTGCGGGAGATTGTGAGGTATAGGGGGGAGAGGGAGGGGGAGTGAGGTATGAGCATGAGATGCAGGGGGGTTGGGAGGGAAGGGGGAGGGGGATGGCAGGGTAATGATTCAGTGATATAGACATATACTAGTTTCTATGTAAGAATCCTACTTAAATGTATATGGTCTAAATAACTGCTTAATCTTGGTATGAACTCTGAAAATTGGAATTTCTTCCATAAGAACTCTTAACAAACTTGTATGAACTTATTTTCATCATAAGAACTTTTAACAAACTTCTAAAATCTCAGAAATTATTTTCCTCATAAGAATTCCTTAATTCCAAATCACTGATTGCCCAAATTCACTTGAAAAACCCTGGCTCATATGGAGGAATTTTGACCTGAAAACCCTGGCTCATATGGAGGAATTTTCCCGAGGAAAAAAAGGGCTCATACGTGGTCATCCCTACTATTGTGGTGATGGTGGTGCTAGCAGGCGGGAGGTGATGGTGGTGGTAGCAGGCAGGGGGTGATGGTGGAGTTAGCAGGCAGGGGGGGGGTGATGGTGGTGGTAGCAGGTGGGGGGTCATGGTGAAGAAAGCAGGCGGGGGGGGGGGGGGAGGTGATGGTGGAGGTAGCAGCCCAGCAAACAATTTTAGGTTGCCACAACATATCTGGAAAGTATTTGAAAGGATTGGAAACGTTTGTTTTATCATATCAGATACGATATTGTGTGTGGACTTAAATAGGTTTCCAAAACTTATAAACAAGACCTACGTATCTAACACTAATTTGAGATGTTGTGGCAACTTTACACTCCTAACATGAGTCATTCATAATCCATTCATACACCAATATGAATCTCTTGTGAAAGGTTGGAGCCTAATCTGAACCCTTTTCACATTGTTTTTAAAGTTAAATTTCTTGAAATTAAATTATATTATTTTATATTATATTATTTTTATAATATTTTATTTTATATTGTTTTATTATTTTTGTTATATTTTTTTATATTATATTATTGTTTTCAATTTAAATATTAAAACCAATTAAGGGTAAAAAAATCAAATAATTTATATTTCTTTTATTATTTACTAACAATCAGCAAAAATACAAAAACATATGACCTATATAATTATATATATATATATATAAATAATATATATATAGTAATAATTTATATAATATATATTATATATATATATATATATATATATATATAATATATATATATATATATATATATATATATATATATATATATATATATATATATATATATATATATATATATATATATATATATATATATATTAGTATATTTTGGTAGCAGTCTTTCCTGTAGACATATAATATTAAATATGACCAAAAAGTAAGATTAATAATTCTAACACGAATTTTCTCAATCTTTCGTACATTTCTTTCCACTGTTGGAGGTAAATCAAAAATCAATTCTCCAAAATTCATTTTTATTTCTAGTCTGACGCGACACGAGCGCGTTTCGTAAAACTTATTACATTTTCAAAGACTTTAGTTTACAAATAGAATAGAATAGAACTTACGCATCTCCGATTTTATATCTACATTTTAGTGAGGTGGATGGGGTGAGGTGGCATTAATAGGGTATTAATTTCATCAACACAAGACAGAACAAGAGGTGGCATTAATATGGTATTAATTTCAACACAAGACAGAACACGAAACAATGGGTATTGAATAGAAGTGTTTGTAGAAAGCCTATTGGTCCATATTTCTTGATGCTTCTATATTGGAGCGGAGTCTTGAGGTGGGTAGAATATAGTTGTGCATTAATTAGCTGTTGATTGCTGGTGTTGACTTCTTGATGTGTAGTGCCTTGCAAACGTCAAGCCGCCTGCTATCGCTGTATCTATCGATGATTTCTGTGTTGTTTACTAGGATT
Organism: Procambarus clarkii; assembly: GCF_020424385.1. Lineage (NCBI taxonomy): Eukaryota > Metazoa > Arthropoda > Malacostraca > Decapoda > Cambaridae > Procambarus > Procambarus clarkii. Next base: position 4,984 of record NW_025573356.1, read on the forward strand.
TCTCTGGCGATGGTTTGGTTGTGGGAAGAGATTATATGTTCCTTAATGGAGCCCTGTTGCTTATGCATCGTTAAACGCCTAGAAAGAGAAGGCGTTTTCTAGGCGTTTAACGATGCATAAGCAACAGGGCTCCATTATTTTGTTTAGGCAATACCTTGAGTTGTATTGTTCATATCTGATCAGTAGACATCCACATGTTCTTAATACTCTGGTTTAATCAAAGCATTGTTACCATGATTTTCACCTATTATGATGAATTTTTTTTTTTTTTGGTGCATATGCCGAGTTGTTAGTATTACGCACACCTGATCTTCTTTCAATGTTTTATTATGCAAATTTCACATGTAAGCCATTATTGAATGCCACCGAGGTCCTTTCAGTATCATTGTAACTATATAGTTAGCCAGAGCTTGTCGACAAGGGACGTCGACTTGGTAGCGTGTCCGAGCGGTGTTATACTCAAATTCTGTCAGTTGAAATGTAACCAATCACAGGCGAGTAGGTCTCTGATGTCATGCCAGACAGAGGAGCATCAAGCATGCTCCCAGCAGCCTCAGTTATCCTCACAGACTCAGAGTAGAAGGACCTCGGCTAGGCAGATATATACCTTGCTATCTCAGTCAATAAATATATACAGAAGCGACTACTGTGTCTACCTTCTACCCGAAAAAGGCAAACGAATATATATATATACATATATATATATATATATATATATATATATATATATATATATATATATATCAAGAAATATGTCATCAAGAATATGGACCAATAGGCTTTCTACAAACACTTCTCGGCTATCACCTCATTTTGTCCGGTCGTGATGGTCAAGTGGATTAAGGCGTCTTGTACATACCAGATGCGTTGCTTCTGGGAGTATGGGTTCGAGTCACTTCTGGGGTGTGAGTTTTCAGTTGCATATGTCCTGGGGACCATTCAGGCTTGTTCGCATTTGTGTTCCTCACGTGTTGCCCCAAAGAATGAGGTGATTTGGTAAAATGCTATGCCCAAGATAACTATCCGAGTGCCGGCGGTGGGGTGGTTCAAATAGCCTCGGCTATCACCTCATTTTGTCCGGTCGTGATGGTCAAGTGGATTAAGGCGTCTTGTACATACCAGATGCGTTGCTTCTGGGAGTATGGTTCGAGTCACTTCTGGGGTGTGAGTTTTCAGTTGCATATGTCCTGGGGACCATTCAGGCTTGTTCGCATATATATATATATATATATATATATATATATATATATATATATATATATATATATATATATATAAATATAAATAATATTTATATATAAATAATATATATAAATAATATCTATATAAATAATATATATAAATAAATAATATATATATGATAACCTATGATAACCATCTTTGTAACCTATATGTATCTCCCTCTTTGTAACAAAGTTCAAATAAAGCAAATACATATGTGTACATACAAAAGAATGGGGGTGGTAGAAGATAATATTAGTGTTTAGTGAGTGACCACAAGGTTTCCTCTGAATACTTTTTATTTTCTTCTCCGAGGCTATGGGTCCCCACATTGGCAACAGAGGTCTTCCTCACAATCTTTTTATATAATATATTATATAAATAATATATATATAAAGTTAAAACTAGCTAGTTATTGTTAAAACTAATTAAAACTAGTTAAACGAGTTAAAACTAACGTAGATATATGATAACTAACCAACCCTACCTAACCTAACCTATCTAACCTATATATATATATATATATATATATATATATATAATATATATATATATATATATATATATATATATATATATATATATATATATACATATATAGATTCATTCTATATATACATATATAGACACATATATAGATTCTTCTATATAGACATTAGAGAAGATTCAGTGGTACGCCACAGGCTCGCCACCATTTTCAGTATTCGTCATATCCAAGTCTGTTGTGTGATGCACATGTCTTCTTGCTTCACCACCCTGTAATGAAATATTGTTTGTTACTAATTGTTTTCAATAATACATTATTTTATTATATAATATTTAATTTATTAATTAAAAACCCTTTCCATATTATAGAAAAAAAAACTAAAACAAGAATCTATATAAAACAATATTATTTCCTGCATTATTCTAGCCCATTATTAGAGATAGTAACCACCTCTTATTTTGGTTTTCTTTCATTATTAGTGCTCAGAAAATTAAATATATCTACATATTTAGTCAAAATCAGTTACATTATTTTATCTTATTCATAGCATAAATGTTCTCAAAGATTACTAAAAAGAAATTGAATTAGACTACAGCAAATTGGCAAACTTTACCTTGTATCTGTTTCCACCGAGTTTGTTTGGGGCGTTCTTCAACATATCAGCAATACTTGTCTCAACATCTCTTTCAGTTGCATAGTGTGGGTGTTGATACAGGCTTCTGGAAATTTATAAGAATAATTAATATATATAATTATAATTCACTTTGTCGGGAGACAAGAAGCCACAGAGTAATAATACATTGTTGGCGTTTATTGAGGTGTTTCCCCTGTTCTCCAGTCTTCCTCCGTCCCCTAATCCTTCCCACCATTCCCCATTCCACAGTCCTCTCGTCCTTCCCACTTCCCGTCCCCACATCCTCCCAATATTCCCACTTCCCTGTCCCATTGTCCTCCTTACCATTTTCCCCTCCCCTGTCCCTTCTTCCTCCCCCACCATCTCCCATTCACCTGTCCCTATGTCCTCCCCAGCATTCTCCATTCCCCTGTCCCCACCATCCCCAACTCCCCAGTCCCCTCGTCCTCCCCACCATTACCCTCTCCTCTGTCCCCTCGTCTTCCCCACCATCCCCCCCTCTCGTCCTCCCCACCATTCCAAACTACCTCATCCGATGCATTCTATAATGGTCTGATGCTTCCATCAGAAAATTGGGAACATCAAATGATCTGATATTCCCATCACTGAAAAATAAGAACAGCTAAAAAAATTAAATGAAAAAAATAAAAAAATGAACTATACTCATGAAATGAACAGTATGGTAAACAACACAGCTCAATTTCAATGCAATGTCACACAAAATTATTAAATCGAAATGAATATAAATTGAAATCTATGAAAATTCAAATTATCAATGCAATCGGAAATATTGAAATAATATCGCAACATAATATAGTGTGGGTTGCTCTTACGTGCAACAGACGGTGCTGTTTTTCAAAAAAGGCATGGTTTTACCTGTCACAAGTGTGGCATCTATACTTATACTCACGAAATGAACGGTATGGTAAACAACATAGCTCAATTGCAATGCAATGTCACAATAACATTTAATAACAATAATAACAATAACATTTAAATATACTTTAAGATATAATCTAGAAGAAAATAAGAACATTGAAAAGGTTCATGAACTCGATTTCAATAAAGCACACTATGGGGAACTTTGAAAAACAGTTAATGAGTATAATTAGACAGACTTGTTGCTAGGCAGAGGAGTAAATAATGAGATATATGGCAAATTTTGCAAAATATACGACACACAAACATTCATACCCAAACAAAGCAAAATGCTAGGTAAGAACAAAGCAGTTGGCCCGTAGGGGAAAGGAGATACCCACAAGACTGGAATACAAGTCATTAACAACCACACAAGTACTACACCACACAACAACCGCACTACTACCAGAACTGGACGAATCACTACCAAACAACAACACCCAAAATGGAAATGGAAATAACCAATCACAGGTCAGAGAACTACTGAGATTCGTGACAAATTCTCGCTCAATCAGCAGATAACAAACGGACTAGGAACGAGAACACACTCGACCTCATATTCACGAACAATGATGAGCTAATCAGAGACATTACTGTCTCAGACACTAACAAACTAACATCAATAACGGTAGTAGGCCCAAGAGAAACAACAAGCGAGAAGGGCTATTCAATATATTCAATTTTAATAATAAAAGGATAGACTGGGAGAAAAAAAACAGGGAACTTACAAACATTCACTGGGAAATGTTTCTAGTAATAAAAATCCTACACAAGGAAAACCAAAACCACTGGATTGTATTGGACCTATTCGTACTAGTGAAGGTTCATATACTGAGGATGACAAAGAAATTAGTGAAATCCTAAAAAAGCAGTATGAGGACATGTTTAGCACTCCGATACAAAGCATGAAAGTGGAGGATCCGGACAACTTCTTTATGGGTGATATCCAAACCCCTGTAAATATAACTGATATCAACACGAGTGTGACAGATTTTGAAAGAGAAATTGACAATGTGCCCATGCATTCAGCCCCGGGTCCAGACTCATGGAATTCAATATTTATAAAGAAATGCAAAGTGCCAGTAGCACAGGCACTCAGTATAGTGTGGAGGAAGAGCTTGGGACACGGGGGAGATACCAGAGGCTCCTAAAGCAGCAGACATAGCTCCTCTACACAAGGGAGTAGTAAAGCATTGGCAAAGAATTATAGACCAGTTGCACTAACATCCCACATAATAAAATTATTTGAGAGTGATCAGGAGTCAGGTTACTAGTTTTATAGAGACCATGACCTCCACAATCCAGGCCAACATGGATTTAGAGCAGGAAGATATTGAAATACCTCTTACAGCTATCTCTCATGTCCTCTACTTGTACAGTACAGCTACTTGACCATTACGACAAAATCACTGAGATATGAGATAATGATGATACTAACCTCATCTACTCAGACTCCAACCCACTCATATTAAATAATGATGTAAACAATAATTAAAAAAAAATCCACTTATTAATGTCAACCAACAAACTCACACTAAACATAGAAAGGACCTACACATCTTACTTGGGAGCAAATCAACAAATGCAATTCATCTACAGTTACACAATGTTAACATCAGAAATAAAAAAGATGGTAAGTTCCTTGGTCTATACTTAGATCTGCCCGAAACGCTATGAGTGCTAGTTGCTTTACAAGAATGTTAACTTCAAGTCACTGTACTCTCCCCCAATGTACCTTCTTGTATATAAAGAAAAAATAAATAAATAAACAAACACATAATAAATCAATACTTACTAAATTTTGTCTATTATGTAGCAAAGAAGCAGGTCTACGGAGGCTTTTCTGTTGAGTTCGAAGCCCAGATTACTCGTGGTCTCTGAAATAAGTTAAGATTATAAGTATAAAATTTATAAAACCAAATAATAAATCCGGTATTGCTCAATTTCAGATGCAGACGTACTGAATGATATATCAGACTGTCAGCATGGTATTAATAATAATAATAATAATAATATTTTATTTAGGTAAGGTACATACATAAAATAAATTTTTACAAAGATTGGTTGACTATAGGTAGAGCTAGTACATACAATGCCTAAAGCCACTATTACGCAAAGCGTTTCAGGCATGATAAACTTAAATGACAAGCTTAATACTAATTGAGCATAATGAGTAGATGAAAACAAGAAATGAAAACATAGATGAAAAAGCAGCACAAATACAAATATGTCGACAAACAGCGCTCTTTAAAGAAAAACAGACATTGGTTGACAATAGAAGGGTAAGGTAGGTTACAGGGAATTTATTAGGTATAGCTTCGTTTTTAACTTAACTGGTTGAGAGAGGTACAGTCTTTAACATGGTCGGGAAGGTCATTCCACATTCTGGGCCCCTTGATTTGTAGAGCATTTCTAGTTTGATTAAGTCGTACTCTAGGAATATCAAAACTGTATTTATTTCTGGTGTGGTGCTCATGGGTTCTGTTACAACCTTCTATGAAGCTTTTGAGATCAGGATTGGCATTATAGTTTATCGTTTTATATATGTATAATACACATTAGTGAATGTGCAGTGACTTAATGTCTAACATATTCAGAGATTTGAGTAGTGGTACCGAGTGATGTCTGGGGCCAGAGTTGTATATTGTCCTAATAGCAGCTTTGTGTTGAGTAATTAGAGGACGTAAGTGATTTTGGGTGGTAGAGCCCCAAGCACAAATACCATAGTTGAGATATGGATAGATAAGGGAGTAATAGAGAGTCACCAGGACAGGGCGTGGTACATAATATCTGTTCTTAGAAAGAATGCCCACAGTTTTGAAACTTTTTTGATATATTTAGAATGTGTCCCTGGAAATTCAGCTTGTGGTCAATGAGAATGCAAGGAATTTGCCATCTAATTTGTTACAAATTTGGGTATTGTTTATTTTGAGATTTACTTGATTAGAGGATTTATTGCCAAACAGAATATAGAAAGTTTTGTCAATGTTAAGGGTGAGTTTGTTGGCAGTTAGCCAAAGATGGACTTTATTTAGCTCAGTATTTACTGTGGCATTTAGAGCAAGGGGATCAGTGTTGGATATTTCCAACATCGAATACAGCATTGTTGTATTCTCATTACTTATTACTAACCATATTAATATTGTAGTAAGTAAAATTAACAACTCGTAGAATTCTCCTGTACTAATAATTCATCTGTGCATTAGGCTAGAATTCTCACGTCACCTGACGCCAGTATTGCGTCAGATTTCTTTACAGTAAAACACATTATATTCAATTTGTGTGAGAATTAAATACGATTCTCCATAATTAAAGCATTCTGTATGACAACTGATTGCAGACGAATTGTTCTCTAACTAAAAGCCGAATAGAGCGTTAGAATTATACCGTCTACCTCGCGATAGTGTTAACATCATCAATGAATGCCATAGGGAGACATTAATTCCTCTCCCTTATATATTTACTATTCTTAAATAGTTAAATAATAATATTTCGTTCCTCTAAATAATAAACCCGTCCAGTCTTTAGAGTTTCAAGCGCGAATGCGAGAAATATTAATGTTCAAGACAATAATTTGTGTCATGAACGTCGACTTGGCATGGGTTGGGGGACGCCATCCTCAGTCGGGAAGCGGACACGTGCAGGGCCAGAAGGAGGCAAAGCTGCGCTTACCGTACTCACAAAAGACGCCATTGTCCAGCAAATAGGACAAGTGTGTCCATCCACAGATGAAAGCCGCCACTGTGAGGCGTGAACGACCTCGCAGATAATATCTTCAACTAGTGCTGGTGTTAAAGAGGGACCTTAGACTTGGTTCCTGACGACACGTGATCAGCCAGCTTGAAACGCATCAATCCAGGATAGGTTCACCGGAGCCTGGGATGCGAAATTACGGCAATCTTAATACTTACACAGTGCCCACAGCTAAGTACCTTTTATTTGATGCATCATTTATAAGTTTATTAATAGCGGGGTGATTGCACGTCACGCGGCGAGACAACACCTAATAACAGGTGATTAGAATTCTATCTGTAGATATCATAATCTTGAATATGAATTGAGTAGTTAAATCAATTGCTACTGGTAGTTATTTATCTTGCAGCTTGAGAGACGGATTCCTCATGCTGCCTTCTCCATGTTAATCGTGTCCATTCGTCAATGTGCCAGACTTGGAGATTAAGAGGACTTCCAGAGTTATCTAAAGGAACCTACTACAAGCTAAGGCTTATTTCTTTTTTCCTATATTTTAGCAATTTGATACATTCAGAATGTTTAACATAATGTGTGATTTACTGTAACTCATTACTATGCTCATATTCATGTTCTTCCTTATATGAACAATATTATGTTCAGCATTATTTATAGGATTAGATTATTATTAATTGAATTAGTGAACGAACCACACTGATTCCTGGACGTACTGACCTCCAGTAATAACCCCCCAATGTAGGTGTTTGAGGTTTGGTTTTTTAATAATACAGCCCATTAATTATTCTTATGATCATACTTTCTAGTCATATCCATAGTCACTGGTTTTCTCTAGAATTTTATCTAATGATCTGAAATTCTCAGTTTCCCTCTTTACTTTAAAAGCAGGTGGTCCTTCGTAATTTAATTTACTACTTTAATTATTAATTAATCAGAATCAAACCCAAATATCCCACATTATGGTCCTTATCGAACCGGATAAGCATTAAATTTATAATTAAAATATTAACCATTAATAACTAATCCTTGTGTGATAGAAGCTAGACTGACTATTTAATTAATTGTGTCAACTAACAGTGTAACACACCAGTTAGCCTAGATCACACCTTATACATAGCTTTAGTGGGTCATAGCCAATTACCCACAACATTTAGACCTACACTTCATACTGAAGCAGAATCTTTAGGTCACCAAGAGCAACAGCTCATAACCTTATATTAATCACTAACACCAATTAAGTGTTAACCATTTAGGCTATACCAATGTTTCAATATATGGCTGTCAGCAGACTGTCCATTATAGCCTGAATCCATGTTAAAGTTACTGCTTCACTCGAGTCAGTGGATCATTAACATTTAGGGATCCAGTATACTAATATAAATTACTGATCTCATACTAGTTAATCATTACTAACCCTGATAATATTTTATTCCACAATTAGGAGTACATTCAGGAATTAGATAATATTTACGGCAGTAGAATACTTGCCAAACACAATTAATTCCTTTGTGTTCATTTAATTTCTTATACACATAATTACACAAGTGTATATTATATAAAATACAAAAAACCCAAAAACACAGCACAATTATTTGCACATTACTGCACCATAATATAATCTTTGCCAACCTTATTAGGTAGCAATTTAGGCTGTGATTGTGTTGAATTTGGCACAAGCACAGACTAAATATAGTAGTAGTTTCTCAAGTAGAAATTCTCACGACTAGGCTTGAGCTAGTTAGTGACATATATTATTCTTTTGTGCTGACCCTATCAAGGGTGGGATTAACCATTTATTGTGTAATTATTTTATTGCATATTTCTATGTATGTCTTTGAGTGTTACTGTAAGTTTGCTACCCATCCGAGGCTGATTCAGAAGAGCTAAGCTGAGGAACACCTGTAGTGAGACCAAGGTACCACTCAAATCTTAGTTGCTTATTATTAGGTAGGTAGCTAACCTCTAAATGAGGTAAATTACAACCAGCCTCAAGAAACATTAGGCTGTCCATACTTATACCTGCTCTACATCAAGAAGCAGACTATAGCTATACCACTAGCTACATAAGCCTATCAGGCTGTAAATAATTATACCTGTTCTGCATCAAGGAGCAGACTATAGCTATACCACTAGCTACATAAGTCCTATAAGGCTCAAATTTACATCCAGAATGGATACTTCTGAAATATTAAAGAGAATCAGTATTATCTTGAGAAGTCTCCAAAAGTACCTATCAAGACGACTTAACAACTGCGACAACTGTTTAGAAAACAATCCAATTGACTTCTTTGAGTTCAACCTCTACACAGAGGCAGCTAACAAAAAATACGTCCAGGTGAAGGAGACCATCGAGGCTTATAAAGACAAACTCTTTAGCAGTAATACTGACCAAGACGAATTAAGTCAGATCGAATATGATCTTGATGAATATGAAGATACCATTCAAGAAAAGCTAGATCACTATAAAAGGGTGCTTGCGAAACAAAATGATCCTGATTGGATAGAACGTTTTTGTAGCAAAACTACAACCGAGCAAGCACACAGCTCAGATGAAATACATGAGCTACATCAAGACGAGGAGAATCCTCTAATCAATGCTGACCACTATATAAGATCAACAACTGAAGTTCAACTTTCATTTTCTAACCTCTCATCTAATACCGCTTCATGCGATGATTTGTTAACAGAGTCTGATCAAATTTCAGACCACTCTTCTCAATGTTCCCTGGATTCTATAAGTTCAATACATAATGCTGCTGATTTAACTAGCTTATCACCAGAACCCAGAGAAACAAATGAAGCTGCAGATGAAACAAGTGAAGCTGCAATGATCAGTGAATCTGAAACAGAAAATGATAAAGCTAATGCTGCAGCAGCAGTCGAAGCTGTAATCAAAACTGAGGCTAAGCAAGAAGCCTTAAGCAACACAAGTGATGGTCACAATTGCTCACAACAGCCTTCTAAAGCAAGTGCTAACAATGAGAAGACTATTATAAACCTTGTGCACCAATTATTAAATTTATCTTCACCAGAACAATCAGTTGACTCTTTACAAGCCTTTAGTTTTCAGCTTGAGTCACTGATAAATTCTTTCAGTAAAGAGGTGGATCACCCAACTACTGAGTGGATGACTAAAATTATCATCCAAAGAAAATTGTCTGGTGACACACTTAATAAATTATATGTATGCCAGAATGGTAATACCCTGTCAATGCAGGATATATTTACAGGTTTGCGTAATATGAGCAATCATACAGCAGACCAAGCAATTAATGCTAAATCTGAATGCACCAAAACTGTACCTACATCAGTTTCCTTGCCTGAAACTCCTAAAGTGACACTGTCACTAGGTAACCAAGGTGCTAATAATCAATGTAACCAAAATCAGTCAAATACTGATTCATCAGTGAGGCCTAAGAGTCCCACAGGTGCTCCTAAGAGTTCCACAGGTGCTCCTAAGAGACCAAATAGTCCAAAGAGCACTCCCAAGAGCCTGTTAATGGTTCCCCAGAGTACACCAAGTACTCACAAGAGAATAAATAACAAACAAATGCAAGCAGCAAAACCATCACCACCTGCAAATACTGTTTTACCTAAACCGGTAACCCCTAAACGATCTGTAGGATGGGGAATGTGCTTGTTTTGCAATCAAAAACATTCTCTGTACAAATGTACTAATTATCCTAATAGAGACACAAGAGTCAGACGACTCAAACAGTTACACAAATGTACTAGGTGTCTCAAACCACATAATGTTAACAGCTGTGACACCCCACTGAACACCTGCAATAGGTGTAGAAGGGGCAAACATCATGCTGCACTGTGCAAATTAGTTAGGACTAATTATGTCAATCCTAGAATAGGACGTAGAGAATCTACACCAGTACAGTGCTGCAAGGTGCGAGATGTGTACAGCGTAACTTCACAAGCATCTCAAGTGGATGCTGCTTTGCCTACTGCCCAACTTCAAGTGAAGAACAGAGGAGCCAAGATCACCATACGTGGACTATTTGATCAAGGTTCCCAGAGAACTTTCATTACTCAAAGGGCAGCAGAGGCACTTAATTTACAACCAATAGGACAAGTAAAATTAAACTTGTCAGGGTTCATGATAAATCGAGGAACCCATGAATATTCAGTAGTTCAACCGCTTGTACGACTAGGTAGTCAAGCCAAGGCTGTCCAAGCCATTGTTGTAGATCAAATACCTTTAGACTTAAATATTAAGGGTCTGGGGTACACAGCCCACTTCCTGCAGGAACGTGAAATTAATTTGGCTGACAACAAGTTAACGTCTGACCGCCTTAACAATGTAGATGTACTAGTAGGAGCCGACTACTATTACCAGTTCATAACTGGACATGTTAAACGATTGGGAATGAATATGCTCCAATCTGCAGGAGGCTACTTACTTACTGGTAAAGTTCTGAATGTGAACAAGCCTAAGCCTGCCAACAATAAATTAGTCAGCAGTAAGTCAATTCTCCAACAACAAGCTAAAGGGAGAAACACAGCTGAATAATAAACTCAGATTGTATGTAGTACAATTGATACTCGCTGAGATGTTTCATAGCTCTTAGTGAAAACCAATGGTCCGTACTCAAACAAGTACAAGTCACAGCGACCAAGCCATTGAATTCACTGCAGACCTAGAATTATTCTCGACAAGTAGTAATTGACCACACTCAGTCTTCCTAGTTAAATTGTAATGTTAGGCTAGAGAATCTAGTACTCCCTAGGAATTAATAATGTTAGGCTAGAGAATCTAGCACTCAATGCCACTGGCATTTTCTGAATTTAGTGATAACATTCACTAGGACCACTGGTCCACTATACTTGCGCTTAAAGGTTTGCCAAGAAAACCTTCTTAATACCATGTTTTCTGCACTAAGAGTTAGTGATAAATACTTGCATTAATTGTTTGAGTTGTTTTTTCTTTCGTTTCTGCTTATTTAGTGTAGGAGCGCAACACGAACAAACTTGCAAACTTACTAATATGTAAGTGAATTTCCAGAGAACTAATATGTTTAATGCATTACCGTTAAACATTAGCATTGTTAATTAACATGCTTCATGAGCTTAACATAGCTCACCTTAGAATTAACGTAATAATATGAGTGCTCGTTCACCATGCGCACGAGCTTAATATTGCTCGCCATGATAACTGAATGACAAAACTCCACCTCGTTAATTCGAGTTCAATGTAACTCACCCTGTTAACTGTTAACGAGCTGCATGCAGCTCACCCTGTTAGCACCAGCTAACGAGCTCACTGTAGCTCATCCTGTCAACACTGTTGACGAGTTCAATGTAACTCACCCTGTTAACGGTTAACGAGCTCCATGCAGCTCACCCTGTTAGCACCAGCTAACGAGCTCACTGTAGCTCACCCTGTCAACACTGTTGACGAGTTCACTGCAACACACCCTGTTAGCACCAGTTAACGAGCTCCATGCAGCTCACCCTGTTAGCACCAGCTAACGAGCTCACTGAAGCTCACCCTGTCAACACTGTTGACGAGTTCACTGCAACTCACCCTGTTAGCACTAGCTAACGAGCTCACTGTAGCTCACCCTGTCAACACTGTTGACGAGTTCACTGCAACTCACCCTGTTAGCACTAGCTAACGAGCTCCATGCAGCTCACCCTGTTAGCACCAGCTAACGAGCTCACTGTAGCTCACCCTGTCAACACTGTTGACGAGTTCACTGTAACTCACCCTGTTAGCACTAGTTAACGAGCTCCATGTAGCTCACCCTGTCAGCACTGCTGATGAGCTCACTGTAGCTCACCATGTTAAGAGTTTATATAACTCGACCTGTTAATGAGCTCAATACTGCTCACCATGTTAACTCGAGTACATTTTTGCTCACAATTAGCTTAGTCCCTTACTTAGGTAGGTTAGAAATTCAAACCATTTACTTAGGTAGGCTTAGGGACTTTAGTAGTGTCAACTGAGTACTAGCTTAATCTGTACTCACCATTAATTGCAGTTGACTATACTTATAGAGACTGATCTAATAAACTCAAATTCATGTAAAGGTGATTTCGTACTAACCAGTTTACAGTGTCAAGCCTATGAGTTACCATTTAATTAGCTCATAAGTCAGAATGACTAGGCTACTAATCTCACTGTCAACTCAGAATTTTCCTTGATTTTAATGAATAAACTTTTCAGTTCTCTACTTTCTATTATTTTAGCTAGTTAGCAAATTAGTTGTACCATCAGTCAACATGACTACTGCACGGCAGTGCACATTAATTCAACTTCCACATTTGAATTTGAGGTGATCGTGATGCTGCGTGATGTTGTCTAGTAACTCAATAGTTACAAGTCACAGCGACCCTAGACAGTGACCTTACTGTAGTGTCATAGTTTCCTTGATCTTAAATGACTAGTAACACTTTACTGTATAATTATACAATAGTGTTATCAGTTCTTAGGAACTTATTCTGAGTTTACCTACGATTCAGCAGCTACGTAATTCACCATTACATGTCACTGCGACCCTAGTTGTTGAGTTTATTGTGAGCTTTAGAGTGTTCCTGATTACCGATAACTTAATCATTTAATGTTTCAATATTTCATGCATGTTTCCACTAAGGGAAACTGCAAGCCTATTACAACTCGGAAGAAGAGTAATTTCCTTCACTTCCCACTGAGATAACTGTGATGATGCTACGATGTGATATCACGTAACGAAACATTACACGTCACTATGACCCAAGATATCGCATCACCGTAGATTCTGTTAGTTTAAATTGGGAGAATTGAATTCTATAAATATTGTGTAGGCTACAAACAACATGTTTCAGTTGACATGTAAATAGCAAGACTCAAGTTCTTGTAAGTCCTTGATAAATCCGGGACGTTTGTTATGTGTGTACTAACATATTAACATACTAATGTATTAATCTTAATATCACTTCGGGATAGGTCAGTACAACACAGTACACTGCGACCCTGGGAATCCCCCCCCAGAGTTATGTTGGATATTTCCAACATCGAATACAGCATTGTTGTACTCTCATTACTTATTACTAACCATATTAATATTGTAGTAAGTAAAATTAACAACTCGTAGAATTCTCCTGTACTAATAATTCATCTGTGCATTAGGCTAGAATTCTCACGTCACCTGACGCCAGTATTGCGTCAGATTTCTTTACAGTAAAACACATTATATTCAATTTGTGTGAGAATTAAATACGATTCTCCATAATTAAAGCATTCTGTATGACAACTGATTGCAGACGAATTGTTCTCTAGCTAAAAGCCGAATAGAGCGTTAGAATTATACCGTCTACCTCGCGATAGTGTTAACGTCATCAATGAATGCCATAGGGAGACATTAATTCCTCTCCCTTATATATTTACTATTCTTAAATAGTTAAATAATAATATTTCGTTCCTCTAAATAATAAACCCGTCCAGTCTTTAGAGTTTCAAGCGCGAATGCGAGAAATATTAATGTTCAAGACAATAATTTGTGTCATGAACGTCGACTCGGCGTGGGTTGGGGGACGCCATCCTCAGTCGGGAAGCGGACACGTGTAGGGCCAGAAGGAGGCAAAGCTGTGCTTACCGTACTCACAAAAGACGCCATTGTCCAGCAAATAGGACAAGTGTGTCCATCCACAGATGAAAGCCGCCACTGTGAGGCGTGAACGACCTCGCAGATAATATCTTCAACTAGTGCTGGTGTTAAAGAGGGACCTTAGACTTGGTTCCTGACGACACGTGATCAGCCAGCTTGAAACGCATGAATCCAGGATAGGTTCACCGGAGCCTGGGATGCGAAATTACGGCAATCTTAATACTTACACAGTGCCCACAGCTAAGTACCTTTTATTTGATGCATCATTTATAAGTTTATTAATAGCGGGGTGATTGCACGTCACGCGGCGAGACAATACCTAATAACAGGTGATTAGAATTCTATCTGTAGATATCAGTAATCTTGAATATGAATTGAGTAGTTAAATCAATTGCTACTGGTAGTTATTTATCTTGCAGCTTGAGAGACGGATTCCTCATGCTGCCTTCTCCATGTTAATCGTGCCATTCGTCAATGTGCCAGACTTGGAGATTAAGAGGACTTCCAGAGTTATCTAAAGGAACCTACTACAAGCTAAGGCTTATTTCTTTTTTCCTATATTTTAGCAATTTGATACATTCAGAATGTTTAACATAATGTGTGATTTACTGTAACTCATTACTATGCTCATATTCATGTTCTTCCTTATATGAACAATATTATGTTCAGCATTATTTATAGGATTAGATTATTATTAATTGAATGAGTGAACGAACCACACTGATTCCTGGACGTACTGACCTCCAGTAATAACCCCCCAATGTAGGTGTTTGAGGTTTGGTTTTTTAATAATACAGCCCATTATTATTCTTATGATCATACTTTCTAGTCATATCCATAGTCACTGGTTTTCTCTAGAATTTTATCTAATGATCTGAAATTCTCAGTTTCCCTCTTTACTTTAAAAGCGGGTGGTCCTTCGTAATTTAATTTACTACTTTAATTATTAATTAATCAGAATCAAACCCAAATATCCCACAATCAGGACTGGAGTAAATTGTAACAAACTAGGCTGTTGTAAGAATTATCCAGAGTGGTTTATCGACAAAAGAGAACGGGAACCTGAGCCCGCGTGGTGACCTGGGGACTTGACCCCAGGGGAATTCGCGGTGAAAATAACCGACGCTTTGTTCATAGCTGCGTATAATGAATCATCCTATAGTATTCAGTAATTTAGAGTAATTAGCCTTTATTAATTTTGTATTAAAATTGTATTGTATAATAGTACTTGGTACAATATCAAGAGTATTCTAATTATTGAGTTTAAGTCACCATCAGTGACGTCACGAATCAGATCTAACTTGTAAGGCGGAGTAACCGGCGGTCATAGGTCATCAGGGTTGACATGTCTACTATTTCTCAA